>VONZ01002088.1:0-70189 GCA_012976165.1 Labeo catla
ATTTCTATGTCTATTTATCTGTCTATCTATCTATCTATCTGAATATATAGTATCTATCTGTCTGTCTATATCTATGTCTGTTTATCTGTCTATCTATCTGAATATATAGTATCTATCTGTCTGTCTATATCTATTTATGTCTATCTATCTATCTATCTATTTGAATATATAGTATCTATCTGTCTGTCTATCTCTATCTATCTATCTGAATATATACTATCTCTCTGTCTATCTCTATCTATATACTCTTTTTTTGAAGGAATAAGGATTTGATAAAAAAGATGAAGAAATATTGTGAAATATCGCAATTCAATATAACGTTGAAATAATATTTTAATAACATCTTAATATTTTTTTAATGTAATTTATTGCTGTGCAAAACGGTCAAAGCTGAATTTTCAGCATCATTACTCCAGTCTTTAATGTCGTATGACCCTTTAGAAATCAGTTGTGCTGCTTCACATTTGTGTGGAAACGATGATACATTTTATTTCTTTGATGGAAAAAGAACAATTTATTTAAAATATAAATCTTTTGTAAGATTATAATAGTCTTTACCGTCCGTTTATTGCATCTAAGATTGATTTCTAATAAAAAAAAAAAAAAAAACTTACTAACCCTGAAAATGCATGTAATAGAAAACTTAAAACAAAAACACAATCTCTTATTACTAGGTTGTTCAAAACAATTCAAAATGAAGTTTTCACTTGTTTGGGACTAAGGATAATTGACACTTTTTTTCCCAGTAAAGCTCACAGCCTCTGTTGTATGTGCAGTGAATATTTTGTATCTCACATTTTAATGCATGCATTTGCATGTGCGTGTGCGTGTACGTGTACGTGTATGTGTGTGTGAGTGTGAGTGTTTGTGTTTGTGTTGGAGCCAAAATGACAGGCCCCTGCTACTGTATTTTACTGATGGTGAGTTTAAGTGTGTGTGGTTCACCAGACTTATCCAGATGCTCATGGAAAATGACACTGACTGCTTCACACACACTAAATCTTATGAGCTTTGTGCACTCGGCTACCTCAAAATTGGGCAATTTAGAAGACGTACAGCTTTATGTGGTATTTATGTGGCTAAACATGTTTTTCATACAAGTAGGAGAGAAACTGAGATATTGTGTGAGTTCAGGAGAGTACATTTGGCCCACACTTTACTGTGGTCACCATTACTAGATTAAACCTGTCACAAAGGGCTAAATCCACCTCATGCACACGGATAGAGGCTTACGATCACTCTTCACCTAAAAATAAGATTTTTCTCTTAGAAACACATGCAATATTACTGACTTTTGTCTGTAGAAAGAAGCTGCTCTTTCCATGCAATAATAGTGAATGGGGACTGGGGCTTTTAAGCTCCTAAAGGACAAAAAAAGTATAATAAAGTTGTTCTTGCAAGACGTGCGCTATAATTAAAGTGGTTTATAGCCATGCTATAGTTTTGTTTAAGGAACAGGCGAAATGCAGCCGCTCCAGTTCACAGAATCTGTATTTTTGGGTGAAATGTCTCTTTAACGGCAACCTTGGTCTGAACTTCAGAAAGAAAAAAACATTTCTCATGTGTTCCTTTGGCAGCCGACTTATAATTATAGTGTGGAATTATGAACGTGACTGCTGCTGAGCAGTTTCTGTGTCTGTTTGCTTTATATCTGTTTTTTTACAGAGAGAAAAGCAATGCTTTGCTGTTGTTTGCAAGTAAAATCTTGCAGGTTTGCAGTGGGAAAAAAATAGTCGTGTTAGTCACCCATTTACATGTTAGGTTGAAATCGTTCTCTCAGACTGGCTTCTGAGACTTCAGCTGGTCTCAAACACAAACACGTGACCTCGTGTAATGCCCGATTATATCCGTTTGCATTTGGCTGCTGATTAACAGCAGTTTGGTGTTTATTGTACCATATAACCCTAAATCCCTTTACAGCAGGTAGACAAACTCCATTAAGCCAAAAAGACTTAAAGTCCACAGCATTAAGTAAACACTAAACAACTTAGTCCTTTCAGCCTTCTTAACAACTTTGCAGACTCAAACTTTTTGAGAGAATATTTATTTAAATTAAGGTTGCAAATTTTGCAAGTTGAAACATGTCTATGTATACATTTTCTCCCCTAAAAAAGTAGAAATGTATATATTTATATAACTCCACAGTTACTTTATTTTTCTCAATTAAGAATGTAAATGAAAATATGCTGTAACAGTTTACACCTTCAACAGTGTAATTAGATTACTGTACAAATGACTCTCTCCAAAAAATATTGAATTACTTATTACTAGTTATTTTCTAAATCCTATACTAAACCTCGACAAGTTAATGGTACAAACATAGACATGCAATGGATCTTTTAATTCTTTCAAGTAAATAATAGATAGCTACACAAATTATTCGGGTGACAATTTAGGTCCAATTCTCACTGTTTACTAACTAATTACTGCATATTAATACTTAGTTCAAGAATGGGGTAGGATTAAGGATGTGGAATAAAGTCTTGCAGAATAAGATTAATATGTGCTTTTTAAGTAATAATAAACAGCCAATATCCCAGTAATATTCTTGCTAATAACCAGCTAGTTAATCGTGAGAATTGGACACAAGTGTTACCAATTTTCTTATTAACACACCAAAGTGTTTAAAGTGAGAAGGGTACATAAAAAGCATGCATTTAAGGTTAAAATTTAAATTTTGATGTTAAATCCACTATTGTGTTGTATAGAAATGCTCTACAGTCTACACACAGTATTAACTTCAATTACATAAGAAGTAACTGTAATTAGATTACAGAAAAAATAAGAGTAATCCCTTACTTTACTTTTTCAAAGGACAATTAATTAAATTACATTAACTAATTACTTAGTAACTAGTTACACCCAACACTGCTCTCGAGTGATTGTTGAATTCAAACATTGTTCAATTAAGATGCATTTACTTAAGAAGCAAAATAACTTAAGATATTAAGTCTTTTTTTCTGATAAATGTATTAAAGTTTTGTTAGTTTTTGCTTAAAACAAGAAAAAAAAAACCTACCAGTTCAGTAAAAAAAAAATCATTTGTTTTCCCTTTGAATTATGATTACTTTTCTTACCCCGTTGGCAGAATATATTTCTTGTTTTAAGCAAAAACTTAACAAATTTTATTTATTTATTTATTTTTTTGAGAAAACAAAGCTGAATATCTTAGGTAATTTTCTTCTCAAGTAAATGTATCTTGTTTTAAGAATGTTTAGATGTTTGTAATGGAAAACAAGACAAAAATACTAAGCAAGTATGCAATTGCAATTGTAAGTTTATTTGTTTTTCTTTTTTTTTCAGGACGTTCAAGAGAACATCAAGGCAGACGCACTCGTTAGCCAATCAGAGAGAATTGAGAACCACAGAGAAGGCAAGTTAAATCACACAATCATCTAAATGTCCATCTGAAGTGAGAGTTTAATCTTTCAAAAAAGTAACATTCCATACCAGGGGCTAGACGAGGGTGAGGGGGGTGTTCAGCACCCGTAGAGATGTAAAGCACATTGATGTCTGTCCCACAGACTTTCATCCCCCCACCAGGTCAAGCCCTATATTTAGACACAAAGTCTGTTGAAGTAAAACTCCTTTCCTGTGACCCTGACATTTGTGGTGTTAGTGGTCCTGACTCAGCTGCTCAACCCAGTAATTTTGGCCAGGGTGAGAGCAGGGCCAAGCAAAGACGGCCTTAATGAGTGCAGAAATGAGACATTTTGGGATACCACTGTTTGTTATTCAGACAGGGACAAAGGAAGTTTGGGGCTGGGACAGGACGGGGAAGAGCATTTATACACAGTTGTTGTGGAGAGTGAGGGAAGGACATGCTTTTTGTCATGCACGTATTTTGAAATATAGGTCAGAGACTCGAACTGATTTTGAGTTGAAGAAACTAGGTAAAGGTAGAACTTGCGCGCCTTTATCCTAAAAACACTAACAGTACTGTTGTGTAACAGTAGTACAGTGGTGTCAGATGGTAATACTGAGGTAATTCAAAGGTGCTAAGTCAAGATTATTAGGTACTGCCATAATAGACTTATCTTTCTTTGTACGTTGTCATTTTGACTTTTCTCATAATTAAGTCAATTGTGATATTATCTCATAATTTTGACAGTGTCATAACTATCACATTTTATCTCAACTTTGAATTTTCTCTCATAATTATGACTTAATATGTCATGTTGACTGTCTTAATTATTCTTTTTATATCTCATAATTATGACTTAGCATCTCATAATTTTGACTGTCAGTTATGATTTATCTCTTTTTTTGAAGTTGATAATCATAAGAAGTCAAAATTGAGTTATGAGTCCATTTCTATTCTTGTCATAAAAAGAAAGTCAAACCTATGACATAATAAAGATAATTAAGAGGCAAAGTCATAATTATGACACTGAATTTTGAAATGCTAAGCACATAATTGACATTAAAAGCATTGACTTTGTCATAATTATGACTTAATATCTCATTATTTAGATCGGAGGTGTCAAACTCCGGTCCTGGAGGGCCGCAGCCCTGCAGAGTTTAGATGCAACCCTAATTAAACACATCTGAGCCAACTAATCAAGTCCTTCAGGCTTAATTGAAAACTGCATAGTATGTGTGTTGGAGCAAGATTGGAACAAAACTCTGCAGGGCTGCAGCCCTTCAGGAACTGAGTTTGACACCCCTAATTTAGATGCTTTGTCATAATTCTGACTTTTCATTGTTATGATTTAACAAAGCATGATCTCTTTTTTTCCTTATGTGGCAAAAATGCGTTTCCATATAAATCCCAGTTGGTCAGGGAATATTCAAATTACATCAAAACATTAATGAAAGACTTAATATAGAGTTAATGTAACATTTAATATAAACACAGAGTCTTATGTGGGTCAGTATCACCATAGAGTGCCTTTCAGCCCTCACAATGCTCAAAAATTTTGGTCTTCTTAATTTCTCATGTCATGTCATAAATAGTAGACACTATAAAAGAACTATAAAAACATATTAGCTGAGCTCCCACACATTTGTTTAGATAATTATTATGGGCCATTATTTGAAGCATAAACCATATAACATGTCAACCCTGTCATGGACATATATATTAATACTTTTAATATTATACGGTTAAATACGTTTTCATTGCAATGTTAAGATGCAGATGATATTTTCTGAAAGATATAATGTCCCTTTCCTAAACAGGGTTATTTGCTTGCTTTCAAATTATAAATACATAAAAACATTTTATGTAAACTCATACAATTTGCACATACTTTTTCTTATTTAGAGAAAACTGTGATATTTGGATGCAGTTTTTTTTCATTGTCCCCACACCTAGCTATTGAACACACTGGATTATATAGATATGATTGAATTATTTTAAATATTATTTTAAAATACCAGGATGACAGGGTGTACCAGCACATGGCGGTTTGAGCTTCAATTAGCATATTAGCTTACAACATAAACTGTGACTAGCTAAATAGTTAGTCTAGTTGTTGAAGAGAATTTGGTATATTTAAACTTACTGTATTCCAATCACTTCTGGCATATTTTATGCCAACAGGGTGAGAAAATTTGTCAGTTTGAAAGTCACCAACTTACTCACCTCAGCCGTTGAAGTTCCCGCCACTGAAGAGACAAAAACTCTGTTGTCCAGATGTCACTAAAGGGGATGGGCTTTTTTTTAAAAGGGCAGATTCCCCAATACGACAGGGTGGACAACCACTCAAGGGACATGGACAAGCTCTTCTTTTTTGTTAAATAAAAATATTACAATTTGGTTTTTATTACCAAATGATCAATACACTCAAATCGAGTAATCCCTTATTTAGCTAAATATTAATAGGAGAACAAATTTTTAAAATTTTTTGATTTGACTAAATTCCACTGTCATTCACGTTTAATGAGCAGTGCAAGGGACATAGCAAAATAACACTCATCCTCCTATGCAAACTTAAAAAAATCTAGAAAATGTATGTAAAGAGCCAAGTAATGCTTTTGTTATGAATATAAAAACGTAGCCTAATATAACACACCCTTTCATAGTCATTTTTATGTTAAGTTCATCATGGCAAATGAGTTGTTTATATACAGGACGACAAAAGGCTACAGTGGTATTGACCCATGTGGTTTTTGTGTCATTTCTGCAGAGTAAATTTCATTTTTATGTGAGCTATTTATTCACCAAAAGATGCATCCCATCTGTAAGACTCGTTTTTTTTTATTCTAGCTAAAACAAATCTGTTTATCCAAAGAGAGATGATTGAGAGACTGTGATGGATTTGACATACACCATTTTATAGCCTAGCATTTGTCTGAGAGTGTGGAGAGCCTTCCTTTGTGCTAAAGGAGAAGAATGCGTCTGGGGTTTGGATCTCTGAACTTCATTGCCTGCCACATCACTTGTGGTAAACAAAGCAGACAAGATGGTAATCAAATTAAGCCAAAGCCTCAAGACCTCACAATAACACATCTTAGACGCATCATTTATATTCACTTAGTCTTAATTTAGTGGAGAGGGTCATTTAAGGGATTGATAATAACAATGGTTTTTATTGCTATAGCTAGTTGAAGTTTTTTTAAATATAAAATCTGACATTCTCAGCAGCATGTTCCCACAAGAATGCATTTATTGTTATCGTAATTCTTTAAAATGAGAAAACATTATTAAAAAAAAAAAAGACCTTTTAAGGAGAATGTCCTGCCACTGATAGCACTAAAGAAGAACGCAGCGTACGCTTAGACTAAGCAGCCCAAAAGCACAGACTGTGCTCTGCTCCTTCAGAGATCTGAGAACGGTGGAAACAGAACGATACTTCCTGACCAGATGTGAAAAGTATCAGGATGTCGGCAAGACTGCTTTCCTACAAATTACAGGGATCTGCTCACAAACGCTGTTACCTTAAAAGAGCATTAGCTCTCTCTCATTACGACTAGAGTCTGAGACTGATGCGCGAGTGTGAATCTCTCAAGTTTTATCAGTGAAATGGGCATCTTGTGTCGCAATCTTCGCTTTTGCCACACTATAAAAATGCCTCAAGTGTCAGGTTTGAATTTGGGACCTTTCCATAACAGCTGCATAGTTTTAACATCTCACTTACAAGAATCTTCAAATTGGAGCTTGTACATGCAAAGTCCTAAAATTTCAAGTACTTTGCTGATAGTCAGCTGAAGGTGGGACGTTAATGTCATTTCCTGTGCCCTCCACGTATTCTGTGTCTGGATATCTCTGTCTTCTCGAACAGAGTGTGCATGCACTCAGGAAATGTGAAAGGAAATGTCCTATCTCCACCCAGCATGCACAGCTCATTACAATAACCATCTGACATTCCTTTGGCTTAGTTCTGTTCGCTTTGTTGGTGCCTGGCTTCATATATTTGCTTTTATATGAAGTTAACCTAGCATTTCACAATGCATGCTGGTCTTAAAAAGCCTCCTGAAAGAAATTCAGTATGCAATGTTCATTCAGTCAAGTGTGCATGTAATGCTCATGAGTATTTAGTGAAGTTTGAGCCTTCCATACAGTGCAATGCAATTCTTGATTGTCTTGATTTAAATGCTAACAAGATCAGTATACACTGTGCCTGAAATAGCTGAATTTTATTAAACAATGAAAGCGTTAGAAGTAATAGTACATATATGTGACCATGGACCGCAAAACCAGTCACATTTTGTATAACATTTGTAGCAGTTACCAAAAATACATTGTATGGGTCAAAATTATAAATTTTTCTTTTATGCCAAAAATCATGTTCATGTTCTATGAAGACATTTTGTAAATTTCCTGCCATAAATATATCAAAACTTTTTGATTAGTAATATGCATTGCTAAGAACTTCATTTGGACAACTTTAAAGGTGATTTTCTCAATATTTTGATTTGTTTGCACCCTCAGATTCCAGATTTTCAAATAGTTGTATCTCGGCCAAATATTGTCCTATCAAACTATACTCAACAGAAAGCTTATTTATTCAGCTTTCAGATGTTGTATACATCTCAATTTCAAGAAATTGAACCTTATGACTGGTTTTGTGGTCCAGGGTCACAAATTTGAATATTCTGTAATAATCAAGTTCTGATAATGGTATTTTGTGGAAACTGTGATGCGTTTTATATTTGTGGATTTTTATTGATTATAAAGTTCACAAGAAAATAATTTATTTGATAATAAAAATATTTTGTAGCAATGTAAAAGTCTTTACTTTCACTTTTAATCAATTTAATGCATCATGGCTGAACACAAAACAAAACAAAAAAAAATCCGTAACACTTTAGTATAGGGAACAGTTCTCACTATTAATTAAGTAGTTACTTATTAGCATGCCTAATATTAACATATTGGCTGTTTATTAGTTTATTATAAAGCATTTATTCTGCATGACCATATTCTACATCCCTAATCCTACCCGATACCTGAACTTAACAACTACATTACTAACTATTAATGAACAGCAAATTAGGAGTCATAGTTAAAGGAGAAGTCCACTTCCAGAACAACAATTTACAAATAATTTACTCACCCCCTTGTCATCCAAGATGTTCATGTCTTTCTGTCTTCAGTCGTAAAGAAATTATGAATTTTGAGGAAATTATTTTAGGATTTTTCTTCATATGATGGACTTCATTTGTGCCCCCGATTTTGAGCTTTCAAAATGTAGTTTAAATGCAGCTTCAAAGGCTCTAAACGATCCCAGCCAAGGAAGAAGGGTCTTATCTAGCGAAATGATCAGTCATTTTTTTTGAAAAATAAAAATTTGTATACTTTTTAAGCACAAAAGCTTGCGTAGCACAGGCTCTCGGATGCGCGTCCACGGGTCGTTCTTGAACGACTCGCGAAGAACAAATCATCTCGGGGAGTGATTCATTCAGTCACGCATGTGCAACATCCTGTTAGGTTCTGTACTGGAATTAGTTCACCTGTTGTCGTTCGTTCATCTTATGGGGCTGTCACGTGACATTGATTTTGCTAAAATGAACAAAATGACTCGAAAAAAGATTCATTTTGCTGAACGAGACTCAAATATCCGAGTCGGTAAAATGATCTGAACTTCCCATCATTACTACGAATCACGTTTAAGTTCATCGTTTGTGTACTCCGGCTTAAAAAGGTAGAGTATGGCGAAAACTCCACATTATTTTCTCTTACAACTTCAGAATCGACTGACACATTGTACCTTTTTTTTGTAGACAGCGTTTGACTTACTTGCACTTTCTTAGTCTTTGCGCGTTCGCTTTGTAAACACTGGGTCTGTAGTTCTGTCTACATTCGACATGACCTTTCAACGTGATTTAATAGTACGTAATGTCGTGAACGTGCATGCCAGAACCTGTGCTACACCAGCTTTTGTGCTTAAAAAATATACACATTTTTATTTTCCCAAAAAATATGACTGATGCCAAACAGTAGTGTACATTGTGAATGCAAAGCTCTCCAGGTTCACCTTCACTGGTCCAGGTTTTGAAATTAATACAATGAATGGAAAATGTGCTGAGGTTGATACCTGGTCGTAGCTGAAGTGGACTGAAATGAGATGAAATGAGTCCATTTTGAAGGTCAGGAATGGTGTGATGTGTTCTTTTCTCATTTTGGTCTACTTAAGCTGCTTAGAGATTGGTTTGATTAATTTAATGGGAAACACCCTAATTCTAACCTCAAAGATCCTGTTCTAGTGTACTTACTCTTACGTTTTTGTCTCTTGTCTTGTAGCCTCGAACCCTGACATGGTTTTAGTACTAGATCCTTTGGTCAGAGAGAAAGTCTCTTGTCCTCTGACCCAGCGGATCCAATGCGATCATGGCTCTCCATCCTCAGAAGTCATTCCTTCATTCCGAGAGCGCTCAGACTCCGGAGAATCGAATGACAGCAGCTCCTATCAGAGAAAGAGGCTGAACTCCAGCGCTTCAGACCGTAGTCAAGATTCCCTGTCTGCTGCCGAACCTCATCTGACGGGCCAGAACTCACGCTCGGGACCCGCTGCAGAGGAAGTGAGGGAAGGTATGAATCCAGAGGCTCCGCAGATGGATCGAGACTTGAAGAAACTTGACAACGGCCTGGAGAAGACTGACTTTCAGAGCACAGCAGGTTCAGAAGCGTGCACACTGAACGAGACCTGTAAAAGAGCTGAGGACGTCTCAGGACAGAGGGTAAGTACAAGTGGAAGATGTCTCATGGGAGCACTTGCTCTGTTTGTTCCACCAGGAGGTACTATTTGTCCCTGTTTTATCTCTGTGAATACGTCCATAAAAGAGAACCTTTGGTAGTGTTTGGCTAAGAATCACTTTTACCATTGCTCATATTTTTCATTCAGTACCCTAAATCATGTGGCTTGTGGAAGAGTGTGTACTTTTTTACAGTTCTTGTAAAATAAGCAGAAAAATCCCATAGGCTTACATTGACATGAGCCATATATAGAGACCAGAATTTAGGTTCTGTATAATAACATGCTTAAACCACTCAATATGCTGTACCAAATCCTACAATTTAATGTAAATACTCTAACATTCACAAGTATGGGACGGGTAAGATTTTTTTAAAAAGTCAGTTTTTCAAAGAAGTCTCTTCTGCTCACCAAGACTACATTTATTTGATCAAAAACACAATAGAAAGAAGAATATTATGAAATATAATTTGAATTCAAACTAACAGTTTCCTATTTTAATATATTGCAAAATTAAATTTATTTCTGTGACACAAAGCTGATTTTTCAGCATCATTACTCACACGTGTCACATGATCCTTTAGAAATCATTCTAATAAGCTGATTAGCTGTTTAAGAAACATTTCTGATTATTATCAAGATTGAAAACAGTTGCTGCTTCATATTTTGTGGAAACTGATACATTTTGTATTTACGAATTCTTTAATGACTGTAAAGTTCAAAAAGGCATTTGTTTGATTTAAAAGTCTTTTGTAACAATTTAAACGTTTCTACTGACACTTTAATGATTTTTTTTTTTTTCTTTTTGGTTCAGTTTTCTTTTTCTGAAGATTATTTAACTTTTCTATCAAGTTGTGTGGCTTAATATTTTTTTTCAAAAGCATACAACTTTTTTCAGGATTATCTGAATAGAAATTTCAATGAATAGCATTTATTTTAAATAATAAAAAAAAACATAAATGTCTTTACTCTTACTTTTGATCAGTTTAGATTAGGGCTGTCAAACGATTCATTGCGATTAATCGCATACAAAATAAAAGTTTGAGTTTGCCCAGAAAATGTGTGTGTACTGTGTGTAATTATTATGTATATGTAAATACACACAAATTAAAAAGAGAAATGTTATGTACAAAATTTTATTTATATATACTATAAATTATGTAAAAATGATAATGAATACATGTAAATATTTCTTAAATCTATACATGCATGTGTTTGTATTTATATATACATAATAATTACACAGTAAACACACATGTATATCAGGCAAACTGTGATTAATTGTTTGACAGCCCTAATTTAAATGCATCCTTGCTGAATAAAAGTATTAATTTCTTTGAAAAATATCTTTTGAACATTAGTGTATATATTCTTTAGGAATATAATTTTTAAAAATATATGTATTGCTATAGTAAACTGTTTTATGCCATGTTTTATGTCATGCTAAGAAGTTTATTTTATTTTATTTTATTTTATTTTATTTTATTTATTTATTTTTTTTTATAGATCACATCGGGTAGAAATGCTCTCGTGACTTCTCTTACTAACGGGAAGGATACAGGTGAGCAGTTCTGCATATGCACATCAAAATACACCACACCTAAAGGTTAACTAATAATAAATGCACCCTGTGCCAATAATTTGTTTATTATTTTGAATCCTCCATTCAAATCTAAATTGCACATGTTGCATATCTAGCAAAAAAGATGCCCAGCAGCAAGCATGGCCCAGCTGATGTCCTCCTGCTTTTGTTTAAAGTATGGAGATGTCACCCTCTCACAGTCAGCAGGCCGCGTATTCAAGTTCTTCACTCTTCCTTATGACCTAATAGGGCCATTACCACATTCACAGGCTTAGAGGCCCGGTCCGGTGTAATGCTTTAATCAGTCTTTCCTGTCTCCTCCCACTTGTGCAGAAACCAAAACATCCTGCGTGACCCGTAGGGATGAAAAATCCCAAATGAGATGGAATTAATAACCTTACAATCACAATTGTTTATTCTAGACACAATGAAATTAGATGGAGAGCAAGTGAAGAGTTTTCGTTAAAGGGATAGTTCACCCAAAAAAATGAGAATTCTGTCATTGACATCAGACCATATTAGATCTAAATTAAATCTGTTCGTCATATAAGCAATAGTCTCTTTATTTGTGTTTTGAATATGAGTTTATGGATGTGGAAAAACATGAAAGGGAGTAAATGATGACAGAATATTCTTTTTTGAGTGAACTGTCTCTTTAAATCTCTCGCTTTCCTGTATTGCATAGGCCTCCTCAAGAGGTTCATTTCAAGGACGTCTTAGATTTTGCTTAGATTTACACAGAAACCAGAGTGAAACCAGAGATTTTAATAATTGACATTTTTCATCAAATTATAAAATTACAAAAATATCTGAGCTGTGCAAATTTCATAGCTGGTACTGTCCAAAATCCTTGCATTTTTTTTTTTTTTTAAATAAAACTTTTTTTATTATTATAATTTATGAATTTTCCATGCACTATTTGATTCTTTAACGCACTTTTTTCATATTTCAAAAGAAAAATCATTATCTAATTATGTTTTTAATAATCTTATTTTTATTGTAATTATTTCTTTTCAGATTTTAAAATCAAAGCCTCATTCTCCGGGCCCGTCATTCGTACAAACTCCGTTCGTGACAGGATGCGCAAGTTCGCCGAACCTGTTGCGAACACACCTAAAATCGGCCACAGCTATTCTCATTCTGCAAACACAGAGAGGTCCCGGGATGCCTCGTCCTTTTCTTCCTCCATCCCAAAGAAAGAGAGGAATGTCACTGAGAACACGTTGGCTCAGCCCAGGCTTTTCTCCAGCCAATCACACGCCGCAGTGGGCGGCTCACACGGCCGCTCTGAAAATGTCAGGCGTGCGTGTGGCGGCTCAGAAGAAGTGCAGACTCCTGAGGGAGAAGCATCTTCAGGGACCCACGACACCCGGGGTGAACCCGAGTCCAACATGAAGACCTTCCTCACCATTGAGATCAAAGACGGACGAAACCCAGCTTCCCATTCTACGCTGTCGTCGTCCTCTGCAACTGTAAACATGACCCCTCGAATCATCACCTCTGCTGTTCCACAGAGAACAGGTAAGCAAATCAGTCAGCTGATTCATAAAACAAACCCAACTATTGCATCCCGGGTCCAAAACATTAGTGGGTGATTAGATGGATTTGCATAAACATGAAAAAGTATACATTGAATGCAATGCATATCCATCCCAACCAAATGCATAAATGTGGAAATGTGCATATAATTTAAAAAATGTGCTACTGTTCGATTGATATTAATCAGAAATATTTCTTGAGCAGCAAATAAGAATATTAGAATTTCTGAAGGATCATGTGACACTGAAGACTGCCCTAGTAAAAAAGTAATAGATTTAAAATGCATCTGTTTTATACTGAGTATAGTTCAAGTCTATTAACATATTTATTGACATATCGCTTGAGACTTACTGATATAAAAATTATTTAAAAAGTTGTAATTAAACTTTATTTGCAGTACTACTTGTGCACAATGCACATTTCTTAATTTTAAGCCTAACATGTATTTTAATGTCACTATTGATAAAGATATACAAAATGTTTAAAGTGTACCTAAAGCATACTTGCAATAGTTCCACTTTAGCACAATCAAATATACTTAAGTATATCTTTAGTTGAACTTCAGCACTACTTCTGCATAATTAAAGTGCGTTAAGCACAAAATTAGTTGTTCCAGTTTAGCAGACTATAAATGTACCAGTTTAGTATACTAAAAGTACAATTGCAGGTTATTTTTATGAAGTACATAATATATAAATGTATTGGTAGTGTACTTAGTATGAGATAAATATATTTTAAATACATTTTAGTATATTTATTTTTCACTAGGATGGAGTAATGATGCTGAAAATTTAGCTTTGATCATAGCAATAAATTACATTTTAATATATATTCACAGTTCTGCGTAGATTACTTATAAATCGTGGTCCGTTATTGATTCCAAATTACTTGGCAGAAATTGTAGTCAGTAAGGATTAATTTAATTTTAGGTAATGTAATCACACTACTTTTCTAGATGTCTTAAACCTAACTTGTTTATCTCATTGATGTAAATAGGATAATCTTGTGCCATATTGATATAAAAATACAAAGAGAAAGAAAATTTATTCCATTCATTGTTATTATCAACGTGAAGTGCATTAAACATTACAGTGCGTAAAGGTCTCCGAAATTGAGGTTCGTGAAGTTTAATGAAAAGCTAATAATTAATATAAATCATAAGGATGCAAAACAAAAAATAAAATAAAAAAAAAAAAAAATAACAACAACCAAAATAAAACACTTACTTAAAAATAAATATATATTTTATTAGTTTACCTGCACGTCATGTGGCCGTTATATGTAACGTTATAGAACTGTGAAGAAACAAATGTGTTACTTAATTCTTAACTCATTACTTTAAAACCTCAGGGGGACTTGAAGTAAAGAAATTAAGTGAAAAGGAAAATTTAAACGATGAAAAACAAGAATTGGTGAAGATTGGTAAATTATGAATAACTTATTGCTATTGTGTGAATAAAATGTAATCATGTAATCCACGAAAAAGTAACTGTAATCCAATTATGAGTATTTTAAAATGTGTTATAATATAATTACAAGTACTTGATTATTGGAATCTGATTATGTAAGCCAGATTACTTGTAATCAGTTACTTTATAGCTCTGTATATTCACATGGAAAACAGTTCTTTTAATTTGTAGTAATATTACACAGTACGTTTGCAGCTAACAGCATAGATTGTCTCGCTCATAACATCATCTTAAAGTCATTTTCTCAGTAAAATGGCATCTCTCACAAAATATTTAGACCTTTCATGGTATTTTTCCCTTTGAAATGCATGTTTAGGTGGCCTAACTTTAGGAAAGTGTCACCATTTTTAGTTTTCCCAATTGTTGAGTCTGTCATTTAAGTCATAAACATTAAGTCATTGAGTGTTTGGTATCTTTTGATTTGAATCAGGCAAGGTTTAGATTACCGCAAACATTTGTTGTTGTTGTTGTTGTTGTTGTTGTTTTATTGTAGTATTTGCTTGCATTTGGTTCTTGAAGAGTGTTGATTTTACACATCATTTATCTTTATGCTCATATTAATCTGTAAAACTAATGAACTATTGAAACATGGTACAGTACACCATTATGTGTGTGTGTGTGTGTGTGTGTGTGTGTGTGTGTGTGTGTGCTACCAGGGTTTCTCTCCTCATTATTTCTCTTCACAAAATCTCATAAATGATTGACACCGATGTCACCAGTGCAAATTTTGCAATGTACAAAATAATACGTTTATTTAGAATAATCACTCCTATAAAGAGTACATTGATTGTCAAGACCTCCAAAAGAACGTATAAAATATCCAAAACAAACCTTCCTGTTTTATTTCTAGAGTGCGGAATCAGGATCCTAATCCAATGAAATTAAGCTCCTGTGTCCTGTTTCCTAAATTTGAGCACGTTTTTGAGCCCTGTTGGTTATTGTTTAAAAATTTTACAAACTTGACATTTTCTTTAAATTCCTAGGGGTGATTTTGTCCTGTTGCTAATCAAAATAGTCCTGTTGAGAACTACCAACTACATACAGTTGTATGGAAATTTAAATCATGGTTTGTTTAGACTGGTTTCAAATGATGATGCTAAAAGTATTTCTTAGAAATTGTGGATTTCTGCCCTGGGTGCTGAGGTCACAGACCTAGAAAGCTGGAAATGGAAAGCTAGTTAAGGCGATTCAGATTGCTATGCATTTGACAGATGTTTTTATGGGGAAGGTTGAGTGCGCTGATGGAATAAACTGGAGTGCAAGCTGTGCATATTCTCTGCTTGGCAGCCATGTTGGAAATTTCACCATGAACGAATCATTTCCATTCATTCCTTCTCCGTGATTCAAGTCAAGTATGAGTAAGCCTTTTTAGTGGTTAGTGCATATAAATTTTAAAAGAATCTCTTTTCTGGAAATTGTTGTGGTTCCTTTAAGTGGGAGTGGATTTTAATCAGTGCTTTTAGATGGTACTTATAAATAAGAAATCAAGGTGGTTTAGCTAAAAAAAAAAAAAAGAAAAGAAAAATTCGCCTTTAAACCCATATTGTTTTTCTTTTCTGTGGAACACAAGATGATTAACAAAATGATCAGGCTGCTTTTTCCATTCAGTAAAAATTAATGATGACGACTTGCAAAAATAAAATAAAAATCATAGTGTACACTGTACTCAAAGTCTTCTGAAACCATACGGTAGCTTTGTGTAAAGACTAGACAGTGATACTTCAGATTAGGGATCACTATTCACTGTAGAGAATGCATATTAATAGCATATAGAGCACAGAATGCATTTTTTTTCTGTATGACCATATTGTGGAGCTCTTAACCCTACTCCATACCTGAACTTAGCAACTACCTTACTAACTATTAATAAGCAGCAAATTAAGAGTTCATTGAGGCAAAAGCCGTAGTTAATGGTTTAATAACGAGAACTGGACATTAAAATGAAGTGTGACTGAAAACTCTTAGTTATTAGTAAATGTGTTCCCTAATCTGAAGACGACTAGATACAGGCTGAGCAAAATGTTTTCCCAAGTTCCAGTTGTGTTCGCAAATCTGTAGCGTCAGACTTGTTTTTGTGGCTTTTTTCTGAAGTGTCTTTGTTAAGATTTGACCTTTTTTAAGGACTGCCTAGAATGGTTTATTCTAAATCTGCTGCTTGTCAATTTCTGCAGCAGTGCACGATTTCGACTTTTAAACATTTGGATGTTTTGTGTCCATTACCCAATTTATGTACTGCACTTTTGTCTGTTGTAACATGGATTGAAGCACATCTGTTTATGCACTGATCATGCAACCAGTATTTATTAACATATGTTGCATAAATTGAAGCTGTTATCAGATTTGTTAGGAATATCATTCATATCATATGTTTTGCTTCCCCCAAGTCTATAAATAATAGTGAAACAATCTGAGATGAAGTACATTTGATTTTTAAGTGTTTAATTTACATAACATAATGCATTGTGCAGTATATTTTCATAACTGACAAAAGTTAAAATGCATTATATATGCCAATTCCTGGTTGCGTCTTAAATTTTCATGTATTTTAATGCGTTATACACTACCGTTCAAAAGTTTGGGGTCAGTAAGACTTGTAATAGTCTTTAAAGAAGTCTCTTATGCTCATCAAGGCTGCATTTATTTGATTAAAAATATAGAAAAAAAACAGTAATATTGCAAAATGTTTTTACAATATAAAATAATGTTTTTTATTTTAACATACTTTAAAATAGAATTTATTCCTGTGATGAAAAGCTGAATTTTTATCAGCTGTTACTCCAGTCTTAAGTGTCACATGATCCTTCAGAAATCATTCTAATATGCGGATTTATTATTAGAATGATCAATGTTGGATAATATCAACAGTTGTGCTGCCAAATATTTTTTGGAACCTGTGATTTTTTTTTTTCAGGATTCTTTCATGAATAACAAGTTTAAAAAGTACAGTGTTTATTCAAAATATAAATATTTTATAACAATGTAAATTATTTATTATTAACTTTTAATAAACTTTTAATTATTAACTTAATACATCCTTGGTGAATAAAAGTATTAATTTCTTAAAAAAAAAAAAAGAAACAATAAAAATGTACTGACCCCAAACTTTTGAACGTTAGTGTACTTCAGTATCATCAATATCATACAATGTATAAGGTGCATTAGAAGCCACGATTCATGCATTAAAAAATACTGTGTTATAGTGAGACCATTTTTAGTTGAATTTCCGTCAGCTCATCTTATATACTGTTTCAGTGTATCTATATATACAGTACCGTACATACACATGCCATATATAGCGTCACAGCGATATGCATAAAATAATATGTTGGTTAACTGGCATGTGTGTCTAAGGACCCCTGTCACATAATCATAAATCACATGCTAGTTGACTCTCTTTTACCTACCTGATGCATAAACACAATCGCCGTTCTCCTTGTTTTATCATATCGCTCTCTGTCTGTCTCTTCTCAGTATCATCAACAGACCGTATTTGTCATAGTGCCACAGCTCTGTCAGATCTTCCTTTTTTGGAAGTGCTTTTCTCATCCTTGCCTCTGAAAGGTCTCGCAGGCAGTGGAAATGCACTTGAAAGCCTCGGGATATTTAATGCTATAGACCTGCGGCAAACGAGTGTTTACCGTCTCGCTGAGCCACATAAGGACCCGCCGTATTGTGTAATCGCTCGTGAGGAGATGGAAGATTGCGTAAACAGAGCAGGCTGCTTTTTTTAAGAGCCACGTTCCCTCTTTGATTTCGTCAGCAGTGTTCTTGACTAAAGAGGTTTTTATTTTGGGAATTTATTGACGGTTTTATATCTTTAAACAAACCAGATCTCTTGGACACTTCTGTACACTAGAACACGTTTTTGAAAGAAGCCTCTTTACGGTCACCAAGGCTGCATTTACTTAAAGGAGAAGTCCACTTCCAAAACAAAGATTCACATATAATGTACTCACCCCCTTGTCTTCCAAGATGTTCATGTCTTTCTTTCTTCAGTCGTAAAGAAATTGTGTTTTTTGAGGAAAACATTTCAACATTTTTCTCCATATAATAGACTGATATGGTGCAACAATTTTTAACTTCCAAAATGCAGTTTAAATGCAGCTTCAAACGATCACAAATGCGGTTGGGATCTGAGAAAGAAGGGTCTTATCTAGCCTAACAGTTATTTTAATAAAAATAATACAATTTATATACGTTTTAATGTCAAACGCTCGTCTTGTCTTACTCTGCCTGCACTGTTTTTGTTCCGGTTCATGACAGTTAGGGTATGTCGAAAAACTCCCATCTCACCTCAGCTTCAAAATCGTCCTATATCGCTGTTTTACCTTTTTTGTTAAGGGTGTTTGATCTTCTTTTCATGTTCACATTGCAAAGACTGTGTCGGTACTTCTGCAGCGATGTAGGATGATTTTGAAGTTGAGGGAGAAAATACGATTGGAGTTTTTCAACATACCCTAACTGTCTTGAACCAGAATACACAGAGTTCAGGCAGAGAAAGGCAAGACGAGCATTTGAGATTAAAAAGTATTTAAATTGCATTTTTGAATGAAAATAACCGATCGTTACACTAGATAAGACCCTTCTTCCTCAGCTGGGATCGTTTGCAACCACATTTAGGATCATTTGAAGCTGCATTTAAACTGCATTTTGGAAGTTCAAAATTGTTGCACCATATCAGTCCATTATATGGAGAAAAATGCTGAAAAAACATAGATTCTTTACGACTGAAGAAAGAAAGACATAAACATCTTGGATGAGAAGGGGGTGAGTGCATTATATGTGAATCTTTGTTACGGAAGTGGACTTCTCCTTTAAACATAAATACAGTAAAAACTGTAATCTTGTGAAATCCTATTACAATTTAAAAGAATTGTGTTCTATGTGAATATATGTTAAATTGTAATTTATTTCAGCTGAATTTTCAGCATCATTACTCCAGTCTTCAGTATTACATGATTCTTCAGAGATCATTTATGCTTTTTTCAGTTTAATATTACATTTAGTTTATTTCAAGTAACAAAAATATTTCTATTTCATGGTCTTAGTGAACTATAATAAGCCTGGACAATATGTGCTAATGTAGCTAGCGGAGCAGTGTTTACATTCACAGTAATGTGACCGTGCTAATTTATGATGCCAATGTGGTGCCATAATGACAGGTTACATAACAGACTAAAGACTCCACTTCACCCTCCATCCACTCCGACCGAAGCTCAATTTAACATCTAAACAGCGCTGTGTAAATATTTCTTGAGGTGGCATGATGTTTTCAAACATACACCGTCATTAGACGTTCTTTAGAAGCACAGTGTCATCTAAATCTTGTAACTGTCTTAACTGTTCTCATTTTCTTTTTTCCTGTGATTTCTCAGAACTGACGCTTGGTTTGAGAGCGACACCGTTCAAAGTGACCACCTCAAGTCTCTCGACTGGACCCTCTGTCAAGGTATTTAACACAAGCAGACAGTTTAAACACTCTTATCGAATCAATATATATCAGTGTCAGTAATAATTGTAGTGTTTCGTAACAAGTTTCCATCCTGTCTTTGACCCTTATAATAAAACGGATCCTTTTTTGCTGCTGTGCCTTTAAGGCCTTCACATAAATGTCATATTTGCACATTAAATGAGTTGCAGTGAACAGCACAGTCTCAGCGTAAACTTTGACTCTTTGAATGGTCTCGTCACTCACTGCTGGAACAGTTGACAAGTGTAAACAATTCACAAAAGCTTCAGAAAGGAAGTGCCTCAAGCACCAAAGACGTCATTTCCTCTGTTCATGGGAAGGAAACCTTACAGTGACCCGTGAATGTCATACACACTCTGACAGATTAAAGTCAGCATACAGTCAAAACTCCATGTTACTGCTCATGTTTTGTGTTACAGATATATTTAGTTAGGCATCAGAACTATAGAAAGCAGCAGAAAAACCCTAAAAATGTTCACGTTCATACTTTAAAAATCATTTTTTAAAGTTTCACTCAAGGTGAAATGATCACACTTTTGTTTCAAAGTTTCAGAATATTATTACAATTTAAAATAACTGTTTTCTATATGAATATGTTTTAAAATGTAATTTATTCCTGTGATGCAAAGCTGATTTTTCAGCATCATTACTTCAGTTTTCAGTGTCACATGATCCTTCAGAAAACATTTTTTTTTATTATTATCAGCGATTTCAAGATTCTTTCATGAATAGAAAGTTTAAACAGGGTTCCCACGGGTCCCTGAAATCCTTGAAAGTTTGTGAATCTAAAAAAAGTCAAGGCCCTGGAAGTTTTTGAAAATAAACATACATAGATACAGGTCCTTGAAAGTGCTTGAATTTATTTTGTGCAAGAAGTTTTCTGGAAAAAAATCCATATTATTCCCTCTGGTCTGCTAATGTGTTATTTCGCCAACACTTAGTGGCCTATGCATACTAGCTTGCTTGATTTTTGTTAGTTTCGCACATTTACGCTAACTTAACGTTACATGATCCTAAGCTCTTTTCAATAAAAGTTTATATCAGATAATTTCAATTTTATGCAAAACAGAAATAGGACAAATAGAATATCAGATCTCTGTCGTATGACCAAAAAAACCCCGTTTTTGCATAGTTGTGTTTGACACATGAAAACTGTAACAATGTATCTTACAAGGCAACACAATGTAACCTTGCTCTAACGTGAAATGTGTCCCCACATTAAGCCCTTGAATTTGAGGGTACTGGACCTGGAAAGTCCTTGAAACGACTTTGAATTTGAAATTAACCAAGGTGTAGGAACGTTGTTTAAAAGAACAGTGTTTATTTGAAATCTTTTGTAACATTAAAAAAGTCTTGACTGTCACTTTTTATCTATTTAAAGCTACATCTACATTAATCCGGATACATTTGAAAACTGCGTTTTCATTTTAAAACAGCTCTCCATCCACACTGTTGTTTTCAAATTTTTTCCAAAAGTTTCTTATTCACACTGAAACGTCAGAAAACGTTGAATTTGTTTACTGTGCATGCGTAAAGCCTGAAAAACAGCGGAACAGACATGACACGTTTTCAGTTCTTCTAGCAGGATCATTTTATTTAGGAAAATATCTCATCATTCGCTGATGCGTCCAGGTTGCACTTTCTCACGATAGTATGTCTGATCTAAAACTGCCCTCATGTTTTACAGCAAACAGCAATTGCGAATACATTTTCTATCATCTTTGCAGGACTGTGATATATAGAGTGTACAAAGTAACACCTGTACGTCTGTAGCAATAGTGTGAAAGTAAATAGCAAATAACAGGCACGATACGGGTGTAAATATAAATATCTATTGGTACAATATGTGTCACATGACTAAACATGCGTCGTCGTTTTCAAAAGCCTCCGTTTTCACAGTCCACACTTCAACACAAAAACTGCATTTTCAAATTTATCCATTTTGAAGAGCATTTCAAAAAGCTCTTTTCCTGAAAAAAAAATGCTGTCTCAGTGTGGACAGAAGGCCAAAACAGAGAGAAAAAAATGTGTTTTCAAACGAAAACATATTAGTGTGGACATGACCTAATGCAACCTTGCAAAATAATAAGTATTCATTTTTATAAAAGAAAAATCGTACTAAACTCAAACTGTTGAACGGTAGTGTATGTGTTTTCACTCATTCACAGGTCTCTTTTTCTTTACCGTAGTTTCTCCCATCAGCTCTGTGGTCTCTGGGATCTTGTACATTAGTGTCCAGAGAGGGCAGTGTTGTCAGGTCTGTGTAAAAAAAACAAAGCCAAAACAATGGACTTGCCTCACCAAAATAAGTCCTAATACGGGACTGAGTTCTTGAAATAAGCGTAAAATAACATGACTGCCCATAAACAAGCGTCTTTAGGAAAAACCAAGCTTATAAAAAGTAGACATGGCAACACTGACAGAAAACACACTTTTTAAAAAGAGCAGCTTTTATGAGCGTGAACAAAACACAGTGCCTCTGTCAACAGTGGTTTGCTTAAAATTGTCTAATGTAATACGTCTCTTTGGTCAAAAAACACAGACACTGAGCAAATTAAACTTGCTCAGCTGTGAAATGTCAAAATGTTTGATTGATATCATTGTAGTTTTGGTTGTAACTCTGATACAGTCACACATTTAACTGCGGTTGGAATTTGCTGTGTGTGTGTGTGTGTATGTGAGAGAGAGAGAGAGACAGAGAGTGTGTGAATGTGTGTGTGTCTCAGTCATCCTGTCTCCAGCACAGCATAATAAACACTTAAAGGACATCTGCAAAGCTGTAAAGAATTCAGGATAACAGTCCTTGTGGAAAAAGTACACTTAAGCGTTTTTGCAAATGAGTACTTATGAAAAAATACAAATTGAATTCAGAAAGTATTCAGGCCCTTAATTTATTTATTTATTTTTTTCACACTTTATGTTGCAGCTTTTTGCAAAAAAGTTTTAAATCATGTTTTCCACATCAGTCTACACTCTATACCCTGTAATAACAGCAACAGCCAGATTTATGATAACTTAAAAAAAAAAAAAACCTGAAGTATCACTTTGCATATCTCAGTAGTACTTAGTTGAAGCATCCTTAGTGGCGATTACAGCCTCAAGTGTTTTTGGGGTTGATGCAACAAGCTTTGGACTCTGGATTTAGGAACAGTCTGCCTCTCTTTTCTGCCCATCCTCTCAAGCTCTCTCAGGTTGGATGTGGACCGTGATTTTACAGCCATATTCAGGTCTTATTAGAGATGTTTGATTGGCAGAGAGTCGTCGCCAATAGCCTCGTGGTTAATGCACCAACGTACGGCGCAACTGCCCTCGCGGCGACCTGAGTTTGAATCCCGTCTCGTGGTCCTTTGCCGATCCCACTCCAACCAATACTTTCCTGTCTGCTCTGTACTGTCCTGTCCAAATAAATGCATAAAAAGCCCATAAATAAATCTTAAAAAAAAAAAAAGATGATCCAGAGAAATGAGGTTCAGCTGAGTTAAATTTCAAATGTCTTCAGAAGAGCTGTGAACGCTTATGTCAGTGTGATCGTTCCTTTTTTCATGTTTTAATAGAATTTATCACAAATCTGTTTTTATCTTTCTCATAATGAGATATGAAGTGTAGATTGATGTAAAAAAAAAAAAAAACATTTATAAGCATTTCAGCAAAAGGCTGCAGTATAACAACAAATACTTTGAATGAATATGCTGAATCTGAACTGAATGTAATGCTTTCAGACACTTAATTGCATGTTAATTGCAATTAGGTGCTTAAGTTCTACACTTAAGCACATCTTTATATGTAATTTCATATTTCTGTTGTCTTTGAAATATAGTTAAAGTGTACTGCTGATTGTACTGACAAGCATTTATGGTAAACTGAAATATACTTTAATTCATTTATATTGAAAACTTGTATGTCATGTATTTAAATATATTTGCAATTACACATTTATAATGATAAACCTGTGATTTAGTACATTTTAAAATATATCAACTTTAAATGTAATATTGAAAAACACACTACAATTAAAAAAGTCTACTAAAGTGTGTTAAGAAACAGTCATGAAAGTGTCTCTTTAAGTACATTTTAGTGGCCTTTTGTTTCATTCATATTATTATCTGCAATACAGTTGTTTTTAAGTTTTCGTTTTTACTTCAATTTTAAGATTTGAAGTACACTACACGTGTGCATTCAATACAATTAAACATTTATTTTTCTGTGTAGGTAAATGAGCTAAGATATTTAAACTATAGCAAAACAAAAACGGGTAGGTGGGTAGACGTGTCTTTTGCTGGTGATTCCCGTCCCGTCTGTAACTTATGTGGGGCAGTGTGGTAATCTGGTTAAAGGATAAGTACTGAAGCTTCACAGGGCTATTTCGCACAAATGAGGGATTAATATCTCTGTGAGAGAGTGAGAGAAGAAAGAGAAAGCCTCGAGAGAGAACGCACACAGCAGGAGTCATGATTTGAAGACAAACTTGTATACAGCGATCTGAGACAGGTAAAAATGAGTAGGATTAGACAGTGTTGCGCTGTGTTGTGTGCTAGCAAACATGAACCGCTGGAGTTAATGCACATTCTGTGGAGGCTGACGTTTATTACATATACAGTGACTAGTGTGACAGACAAATATTTAGCAGTGTTAACAGCTGATCGTAATGGATGCGTTGGTGCAGTCGTTAAATGCACATTGTTTGCCCTTTGCTTCTTTGTTCCTTTAAGTAATTTCCTGGATGGTGATTTGAAGTACAGATTGTACTCCATGTAGGTCAAACTATTTAGCACCGATGGGACAGTAATTAGAAGCAGGCTTTGGAGAGACTTAATGAGAAAACCACAAGGATTGGTATGGGAAGTAATATACAGCCGTCCCGACCACAAATGACTCGAGTTTCCAGCGTGAAAGCACTGCAGGCAGAAACTCAAGGTGCTCAAGGTCAATATGCGAACCTATGGCTTTTACGGTATAGGAAATGCAACGCAAACATGACAGATACTGAAATCAAACGAAAATTAGTTTTTATAGCTGTTGTCTTTGGGTCATCCCTGTTGAGGACAGTGTAAGAGAGAGTTGTCCTAATGAAAATGATTTTTACAATATTCTTTACATTTTTTATTAGGCCTTTCAAGATGAACGTACCTGGAATAGCTGGTTGCTGCGTTATTTCAGCAGTTTGTATACAGTAGTTTGTATTTTATGTGAGATTCTTTCTGTGTGTTTTTAGCTTGGCTTGGTGATTACCTAATTTATGTCAGTATTATTGAAATATCAGTGTCAATATTTTCAAGCTTTTGAAATAAGCTTATGTCTCAACATTTATGTGTAGTGTTGTTCTGGGTTAAAAATGGATGCCATTTTTAATGTAGCAGCAGAATACAGGGAAAAATTTGCTAACTTACAAGAACTTGCTAACGTGGCAGTTTTTGCAAATATGAATTGAACTTCTCAACAATACTGCTAGTTTTGTTTGGTTTAATTAACATGCTATAAATAGACCACTGAAACTTTGAAAGTCTGATGACCAAATAACAAGCATCTTAAAGTTATTGTCATACACATTGCACTAGGGGTTGACCGATTATCGGCATGGCTGATTATGGGTGCCGATATTAAGCGTTTTTATGATAATCGGTATCGGTCATTTTCAAAACCGTTTTGCCGATTAAAATGATTTCATTTTGAAACGCGCTATTTGGCTCTGATGCAGCCTGTCGGAGCTCACCACTCTGTGGCCGAGAGCAGTCTCCGCCCACCGCACTTCTGATTTGTTGGGAGTCACGAGACCAATCAACACTGAAGGCTGAAGGCACTGAGAGTTTTGCACTCTTTCACACCGAAAGCGTTTGCTAACTGGAGCTGCTTTAGTGATCAGGCATCAGTTGACGCTCAAAGTTAAGGCAGGAGCCGTCGTTGCTGAAGTTGCAATAGATCACAGTACACTAACGATGCACTGAAGTTGCAAAATACCTCAATATTATCTATGATTTCCGCGACGTGGAAAACGTGAATGGAATCGCCAAATCCAGTCATAAACAGAATTTTCTGTATAATGCGGAATATTATACAGAAATAATCAGTACACTTAAGTCGAGTCACGACGTGGACTAGTATCTGTAAATATTAAGCCGCAAATATACTGTTTAAATATGGATCCTGCATGTTCTGCGTGTCTGTGTATGTGAATGGCAAGGACGCACAGATTTATTTACGCATGCAGTGATTTCAGCATCTGTCGTCTCAGTAAATAAGGACATAAATACACGAACAGCATCTCTAAAACTATCATCATATGATGTTTAATAGGCTATAAAAACTTAAAAGGTCCTCATGGCAACCCGTCAAAATATAAGTCCGTCTAAAAGAAACTGTCAGAAATATATTACTGTGGTGCAGTAGATTATAGTAGAATATATGTAATAGGCTACTACAATTATTACTATTTTGTTTAAAAGAATAATTACACAGTGCGCTATTCCTTCCATGTTTTAATTTTAATAGTAAACCCCTATGTTTGCTAAAAATAAAGAGTTTAACTCTCATTTGATTCAAAGATAAATGAAATAGTGTTTTGCACTGTACTCTAAATTAAAGCTAACTGAACTTTTTTTTTTTTGTGTGTCACATAGGTCAAGATTAGGATGATATATTTCAATAGGCTACTTAACTAAGTGTGCCTATAATAGGCTGTTAGTGTTATAGTTTCATGGAAATAGTTCTACAATGGAGCTATGAAGACAATTAAATTATTTACACTTATTATACACATTGTTTTTTTTGTTTTTTTTTAAGTTCATCTATTGATGTGCATTAGATGATGAATTGAATAGTCACCTCTACTATTGTAGATTATGTTTTAGTTATCAGAAAAGAATTAATGAGGAATTATGAGAGGTTATGCTATTACACATACATTTCTAACAAGCTGTTTAGCTGCAGTCCAGTATTCATAGGCTTAATCAAGAAGCATACCGTGGCCCCACTTTTACCCTTATTGTATATGGATGAACGAAGGATGACAAGAGTAAGAAGTGCAAGCGTGGGAGTGCTACACTCAACCAGGGAAGTTTTTGTCAGAGCCCTTGTTATTGTTATTGCACTGGTTAACCTTTAACCTTTAAATAATTAAACTCATACTTAGTATCACCCTCGTATTTGTAGAACGGAACAGCTTCACTGATGCCATGTCCAGTGCTAGTGAACATACGTATTTAAATACTTTCTGTTTGTGTCCAGAGTAATTTGTGCTATTCAGCGAGCTTCCAACCACAGTCATGGGCTATTTCTGGACATCCACCACACAATGCCAACCTGTACTTTTCACTGCCCATTCCTAAAAGGAGGAATTAACTTTTTAATTTCTTACATGGGTGGCTATAAGATGATGTTCCAAGACAAACAGACATTTTGAAACTTTTCCCATCAAAGAACTGCTTGTTTTTCTTCTTCTGGTTGTACGTTCCTACATTCTTCACAGGGTTTGTTTTGCGGCCACTCTTTGACAGCTTACTGTGGTATATTTAGATGCACTGTTTTGAACTATGCCTGATATTTTTAGTTGCGTGGCTGTCAGTAAGTCTGGGGGTCAGGCATTGTTGCTCGAATGAGACAGGACTGTTTGGAATAGTCGTCTGAGCCTCACGTATATGCTGACGCAGTCATGCTATTGAATGATATGTCATCTGGGTAAAGAAGTACAGAGGTTTTTTTTTTTGCCACTCAAAGTTTCTTGATGATAGCTAAAGTGCGATTTAATGATACACCTGCTGCACTACGTCAAATCAAGCCCAAGAATCTGAAACGTGTCGCAGGACAGTAGCGCTTTCAATGAATTGCTCGCAGAGGGTTTCTCTAATATAGTGGAATATTTTGGCCACTTTGCAACATTTAAGCCTGTTCTTTTTTTTTTTTTTTTTTTTTGCATTTTTTTTTGATGCATCGTTTTTTAAAGGTGATTTAGTTTGGCTTACTTGACGAGGTTTCCATCAAGAATGGTTAAGGCAACAAAAATTAGTCTGTCTACACTAAACACAAAAATCTTGTTGAATGTTTCAACCATGTGATAAAGCATCCCTAAAGATGAAAAGAAAAAAATAGAAAGAAAAAAGATACAAAGCTGTCATTGGGGTAATAACCTAAGGTACAAAATCTTATTTACCCCTAAATGGTATATATTAGTACCTAAAGTGTTCTAATTTGAGAGGGTGCTGACCCAGTGATAGTTTGTACTGTGTTTTTTGACCTTGTAATTTTTAATCAAAATGCAATTTGATCTTCTTGTGAAACAACAGACTTCTCTTAGGTGACGTATGCTAGACTTCTCCAATCATTTAGTCCACTTAAATCTTGATGATAGCACCAGGTCCCCACCCTACCTTTTTTCCGTAATTCATTAGTCTCAAATGGACGTCATATGTCAATACAAAAAAAGACCTGTCAGTACATCAGTTTCACCGCAGACTGGTAAAGGCTATCATTAGTAATACCAGGGCCGTGGGTTCGATTCCTAGTGAACATGTGTACTAATATGTGTCACTTTTGATTAAGGTGTATGCAAACTCAACAAGCATAACTGTAGGTAAACCTTCGTCATAGTTTAAAGTGCCTAGATTTGTCATAAAGGAGCACGAAGTTGCTAATGCGCTACTAAATATTTTTGATTTGCATCATTAAACTTAGTTGAATCAAAACTCTACGCATAAACCAAATATTTCCGAAAGCTTCCAAGTATTGTTTGGAATAAAACAGCAGATTGACTAAATTTAAACTCTAATTTTACCTGACAGGCTGACAGTCTGTAGACGTACCATAATGCTGAAATTTACAATCGTTTACTAATTAATTGAGAGAACATTATGTGAATAAATTACATTGTTAGCAGCTCTTTAGGACAATCCTGACTTACACAACACTGAGCGACGCACACAGGTGTGCTTTTTATGTCAAAAATCATCAGTCGTAGCCATTTTAACGTGTAACACTTCAGGCACCAATTCTCAGTATTTACTAATTGCTTATTTGCATGCATATTAGTGCCTTATTTTGCACGACCATATTCTAGATCTCTTAAAACTTAACAGCTACCTTACTAACTATTAATAAGCAACAGATGAGGAGTTTATTGAGGAAAAAGCCATAGTTAATAGTGAGAACTGGTCCTTAAAACCATTGAGGTTAATCGCAATATTACATGAGTATGTGTTACTTTATTGAGCACTTATTAACTGATAGTTGTATTCTGTCTTGAGAAATAATGGTGTAATCAAATCAAGTATAGTAACAAACTAGCTAGTAGTTACTAAACGTCTAGTGTGGGGTTGAGTTCCAATTTAAGTAACTTACAAAAACCTGGCGCAATGCTACTCTACATCTAGGGTTTGAGATCTTTCAGACGCTCTTAAAAAAGCTAATAAACCATTTGTGCCTTGGATTTGCAGTATGTGCATGTGGTCACATTGTTCAGCACTGCTCTGCAGACTTTGTTCTCTGCTAGTGAAAGGTGTGAAGGACAAGAGCTCTAAAAAAAGAGAGCCGGGGGCTTATGGGCGATTGCCCACTGGAATAATGGCCACTGTTGATAAATAGATGACTGTGGCACCTGAGTTAGCGGGGGCTCTGGGGCCTCTAGCTGCCATGGTGACAGAATTCCAAGGCTCGCCATTGGCTGACGCGTTGGACAGCTGATGGGGGTTTGGAGTGAGGTATAAAGGGCCGGGATTTGTCTCAACTGGGAGTTGAAGATAGGTGTATTTTGTGTCGCCTGTAACTATTACAAGGCGATTTGCTCTGATTGTTCTCATAAACTTCAGTTATTAGAGCTTATTTGGCTCCTACCATGCCTGGTGTCAGCTTGGACCCCACGTCAGATCTAGGCGACCAAGTCAGTCTCCAGGACAATCTGGATCAAGACTGTGCCGAGTCTGGTCTGGAGGCCGTGATCGGAGACCTTCTGTTACAGTCGGTTGCGGACGAAGAAGACGAAAAAGCAACCGATGAACGCTTTTATGAGCTGGAACTCAATCTTCAGCGAGCCGTGCAGGAGGTACATTGCGATTTGAAGGTTTTTGGCAAATGTTTAGAAGCTCGTCTGGAGGAAGCGACAGCACAGGTTGCGCCTGTTGTCGAGGCCATCGCCGCCTTACAGCAGGAGAACGTGAGCTTGAGGATCCAGCAGGAGAAACTTGCAAGGCAAGTAATGGCGCTTTGCGAGGCCCTCGGACTGCCTGAACCAAAACTGATGCAAGAGCAAGACGACGATCCGGCAAACAGCAGTCCGTCTGATGGTGAAGTTGACCCAGTGCTACACCCTCCTACGTTTGCTGCCATTTGCCACACATCATCCGTGCCATCTTCAACCGGCAGTGTCTCACGGAGCAATAGCATGGTAGTATAAGAGTGGCTTTTTCCACACATTTAGCAGAATGTAAACATGAGTTGTTTTGATAAGGCAAAGAGTCACTTGTGAGCTAAAAACAGACTTGCATTGGGACGTAAGGGATGCACTCTTGATTTGGGCCAGTTTACCACTAATTACAATACCTTGGCCAACAAGAACACCCAGCATTGTGGTTTGTAAAACATTTCATCCGGTAGGTGAACTGTGACTCAGAAAGAGATATTTTAGGCTTTTGCCAAATTGAAACGAGTAGTATTTTGCGTGTTTCTGCTTATGAAGGAGAGAAAATTCTGTTTCTGAAAATTGTATTTTCCAGTGGTGTAAAGTATTCACGTAGATGTAATTATTTTCTGTACTTAAGTATATTTTTGGTTACTTTGTAGTTTTACTGCATAAAATTTAAAGATAATAGCATTTTGTATCACCATCTACAGGCCATTAAATGTACTATATCTAATGGGTTTTGCCCTTACTCACCCAAAATTGTCAACAAGGCTACTTTACACAAATGGAAGTACATTAGCAGGTGATTGTGAATCAAATGTGTTTCATGTATGAGTCAAAATCTGCTAAGTGGTAATTAAATGTAACAAAGCATGTAAGAATGTATCTTCTTGTATTAGAAAATAAAAGTTTGATACTTGCCTTAATTCTTTAAACAACTGATAAGATCACCTGTCAGTTTCAGTGAGTGACGAACAAATTAATTCTCACGTGCGAAGTGTATTTGGTATCAGGCCTCTGTTTTCTCCTTCTCGGAAAGCATTGACATAGTCAACATCCAGTAGCATGGGTTTTCCAGGAAACGCACAAGCATATCATGCACATTTTTCAACAGACAAAATGTTACATTAGGCTGTCGCAAATTCATTGACTTGAAATTCAAGCTTTTTTTTTTTTTAAACCAGGAAAGATGCACACAGTTTATGTTATATGTATTTTCATGGGTTTACATGTTATTTAAACCCATGAAAATACAGACCCTGTTGTAAATAAGAATGAAAAACTTGTTTGTTCACTTATTTTGTTGTTCTATTGTTACCCCTTAGCAGATTTTGGCTCGCATTTGATTTGTAATATGCATTGCTAAGAGCTTCATTTGGACAACTTTAAAGGAAATTTTCTCAATAATTAGATTTTTTTGCACCTTCAGATTCCAGATATTCAAATAGTTGTGTCTCGGCCAAATATTGTCCTATACTTACAAATCATACATCAATGGAAAGTTTATTTATATTGATAAATCTCAATTCCAAAAAATTGACCCTTGTGACTGTTTTTGTGGTCCATTGTCACAAAGGATCTGTGGGGTACTTTGAGCTGAAACTTCACAGAAACATTCTGGGGACACCTGAGACTTATTGGTGTCCTTTAAGAACTGTTAAAATCAGATACTCTAAGACACTTAATCCAGTTGAAACTGGCAAGCTATAACATGTAATGGAGTCATTTTTGCTGTAAGATATCTGTGCTTTTTTTTTTTTTTATCTTGACACCTATGCAATTTTCTAGACATTTGTTTCATTGTGAGCATTAATAGTTTTGCTAAGCTGAAGAATCACTTTTGTGATAAAGTGAGCTAAAAACAGACCTGCGCTGGTCCGTATCTAGAGACCACTTGTGGCTCTTTTGATTTGGGCCCGTTTATTTACTACTCAGAACACCCAAGTAAGCTCATAGCAAAGCCTGGGCCACCAATAACATCTAGCATTGCAGTTTGCGAAAATGATTTCATCAAGTAGCTGAACTGTGACTCAGACAGATGGACTTTATAAGCTTTTGCCAGTTGAAACAAGTAGTATTTTGCATATTTATGCTTACGAATGATGGAAGAATTGTTTTTCCTTCATGAATCTGCTGTCATCATTTGGATGGCTTTGGTTTTGAAAGCATCATTTTCCACTATGTATTATTATTAGTCCTCTGCACTTGTGGTGAATAACGTGGACTGGAAAATCTGCCAAGGAAACTATGTAAATGTAGGGGTTTGAGTTCAGCCTTTAAAATACTAAAGGTTTTCTTTCATTGAAGCTCTTTCTTCACAAATAGACACACAGACTTGCCATCAAAGATCCCATTTGGTATGAATAATTAATTTTAACTTATGCTTTGAATAGATTTTATGGCTTAGCACAGTACATTTGAAAGCTAAATGAATCATATGGCCCATTTATGTCTGTTTAATTGAAAGTCTTAGTGTCTGACTTTGCTTCCAGGAAAAGATTTGATGCAGTCAGATCAGATTTTCCAGGGATCTCTTGATTTAGGACAAGTTACGCTCTCGATATAGTACAAGTAGTTCAGTGAGTAGGAAAAGTTGGTGCTAATTTAATGTTGCATGCATGTGCTAAAATGAATATTAGATTTCTAGATTGAAAACGGTAGTAATGTCTGTGCACTGCTTGAAATATGCTTTAGCTGGTTAAAAGTGGGCTAAAACCTGTCTGAATTTACTTGTGTGAAGCAAAGCCTTGTTAAGCTGGGATTAGTACGAGGTAAAAAGATGGTAACTCGTTGTGGCACAAGATTTGCAGTGAGTATTCGGGTCTGTGTCTGCGTGTGTCTCTTGCAGGTCTTTAGTGTTTGGTGATTTGCATTATTGTGAGTGGATGTCATACTGTCATTTTAGGAAGAGCACTTTTGCATTACAGACCAGTGATTTTTTTTTTTTAATAGGGGTGCCAAAGTTAGCACATTACCTTATGAGATTAATTAAAAATGTCTAATGCTTTTAAAATCATTTAACCCCCTTAATGCATTTACCTGATTTGACGTAACAGTTGCTTCATTGCAGGGTTTGACAGTGCGTTGGCAACTAAAAATAGATGTGTGCAAACTGTAAAATGTCTTTAGGAGCATGTGTGCTCCTAAACAGTTCCCTACAGGTATTTGAAAAAAACGTAAATCTCTATAACAATCATAATAATCATTTTAAGGGTCTTAAATTTGGGGCCGAAAAAGTAGGAATCGAGATTGGGATAATGTGATAATTAAATTTCAAAAGGCTATGATTTCATTGAATAAAAATATGGGCACTGCACATTTCAAAGTACAAACGCAGCACTGTTTTGTATTCCTCAGGTTTGCGGTTTCAGATCAGTTCGTAATGAGTGAATACTGCGTATATATACCTAATGATTGACTGTTGATGTTTTATGACAGTGTTTGCTTTGTTGTTTATGTTGTAAAAAGCTTTAGATGGCTGAAAGAGTGCATAATTTATCTTCCTTTTTGAATGAGCAGCCAACAGTAGTAAAGCATAGAAATTTCAAAATAAGAGTTGCTACGTATTTTAGGCGCGTTTATGGTATTTTGGTTACAGCTGAAAAAAAGTATAAAGCTGAAATATTATAAATTCTAGTGTACTCTTTGCATGTACAGTACATTCCTCGTATCCTTTATTACGAAAAAACACATTGCATTGCAATTTTTTTTTTTTTTTTTTTAATGCTCTCCTATATTTTTCAACAAATGTGCTTCTAGGGGAAAAGTAAGCATCAAGCCCTGCATTGAGTGATTTGTGCAGATCAGCTATAGATTTAAAGTTGTGCATTATTTAGTCTTTGTCACAAGCATTTTATGCCATGGATACCTGATTTTCCATTGTCTCAAAGTGCTGTCCATTACCAACCGTCCGACACGCACTTCCACTGCGCTTCATTAAAGCAGAGATGGGTGAAGCTCTGAGTGTGACGTGGATGAGAGCGGTGGGCTGAGGCTCTCAGGGACATTCACAGAAATCACTGAGCTCTCTCTCTCATTCCTGCCTAAATGTCAGCGAGCTTCCACGGCTTTTGTGTAAACACAGCTGTAGCCATAGATCAGATTCAGAAACATTCTCTCCCTTCCACCAGCCCCTTTTTCCATCTCCTCTTTCTGCTGTAATGCTTTCTCCCGCTCTCTGCTCTTTTTTTGCTCATCTCTCGATCACTAGTTTTATTTTTAGACGTCTATTTTTATTGTCTCTGCTCTTAAATCCTGATGTCAATTGTTTTATAGCCCGCTTTAGAGATTAGCTGTTCAGAGTTAGAAATGTCATCACTGTTTTAGTGTCGTAGTTTAAGATAACAGGCATCCGTCTGTCTGTCTATCAGCATTATGAAATTGTGGTGATAACTTTACAGTGATGCATCTTTTGAATATTATGCATAGTCTTAATGATTTGGTTTTTGTATATTTTAAAGTAAAAAAAAATGTTTTAAATAAGTATGAAAGCAAATTACTATTAAATATAAAATCAGAGAAATATAAGTACAAAAAATAACATTCAATAAATAAATTCTAATAAAAAAATTTGTGTACCTGCTGTTATAATATAAAAACATCAGAAAGACTTTTCGGAACACTTAAGTTCTTCCTCCGATAGTGGACTTTTATATGTTACAAGTCAGTAAAAAATATTTTTATATATATATTTTTTTAATTTTTGATGGGCCTTTTTAAATATTCAGTAATCTTATTTATGCTATATAACCATGCAGCACCATTTATTTCTTTAATGAGTTTGTTCCTCAGCATTTCTTTTGAAATATCGGTTTAAATTATAAGTAGCTTACAAAATCAGGGAATTTACTGTAAAAAGCCTGCAGCTGTATTGCCAGATTCTTATAATAAAGTAAATAATAACATGGCAGCAGCGTTTTAAGGTTTACAGATTAAACTTACTTAAACTTACAGTAAAAATGTTTACATGCAAAACCATTAAATGTGAGCTGTCACACAGGGAGTTCTGGGAATGTCAGTTTGCATTTATTTACTGTAAATTACAAGATGACTTGTTCTTTTTCACACCAAAAAAACCTATCAATTTAACAGTACTTTACTTTAGGATCAGGGTTGGAAATTAATGATGGCTTTGTGGCACAGATGCCACCAAAATGAACAAAAATGCCCATAAATGCAAGGCAAATGGGCCAAAAATGCCCCTGTCGTGATTAAAATGAAATGTAAAATAAATAAAAGCTATCAGTTTGCGTAATTACATTTAGATTCACTTACACTGCATCAGATTTACATGCTGTTTTGTGCAGCGTTGAGCCTTATAACCAATCAGACGTGTTTCTGTTGAGCATAGGAATGCGTTGACCAATCAGAGTCACCTAGATTAGTCAGCGCTGAAATCGCTGGAGCTGTTGATGAGTGAATTTCCTCATCATAAACAAAACAGTGCAGATACATTGTAAATAAAATATTAATTTTGTAGCTTCAGTGATTAGAATAATTTTTTAGCATAACTTGTGTTAGACTTGGCTAATATCATAGACCAACATGTTTGTAAAGCCAGAATGTGACGTTCCCAAAACGAAAACAAATCAATTCCAGGGAGCAAATATTGCCTCTTAATGGAAAAGTTAATTTCTGGCCCTGGTCATCATATATATGAAAGTAAAATTTACAGTGTTTCACCATTAAAATTATGTACAGTGTGCCTTTATAATGTATCATAAACACAGGCATCATGTTGTCTTTTGTCCCCCGACTCACACACAGATGGAGACGGAGCCTATTTCCCTGGTGGCTGAATCTGTGAGCGAGGCGCCCCGTGACGTCCCTGTGCTTCCTAATGGCTCATCCATGACCTCCATAAAAACCGAGGTGCAAACTGAGAAACTGACCTCAGAGAAACTGCAGGACATTGAGGACGAGGAGATCCTGGACAAAATGGTACTGCAGTTTTCCTGCTGTTATATACAAATATCAGAACATAAAAGATGTGTTTTGACAAACTGACACATGACACATTATTCAGACAACACAGGCTTAAAGGGATAGTTCACTCAAAAATGAAAACTTCATTATTTGCTCACCCACACATTGTTCAAAACCTGTATGAGTTTTTTCTTCTGCAAGATATTTTGAAGAATGTTGCTAATCAAACAGTTGCCGGTAGCCTTTAAAAAAATGTCAATGGCTACCATTTTTTATTTGGCACACAACATTTCCTGATCATATTCCACTTGATTTCCCTGTTCTCTTTTTCAAAGATCATTATTGTTATTTATTATTTTAAAGATTATTATTATTAATATTAATAATATGGTTTGATTGGTGTTTGTTTTTACAGCTTGATGATTGCAAAGATTTTGAAGAAAGGAAATTGATCAGGACTGCAATGAGAGAACTGCGAAAGAAAAAGCGAGGTGACTATATTTACTTTTGTTTTCTTGTACAGCACTCATGTCTCCGTCCTCTCTTCTTTCTTTATTCTCTCTATATACTGAGGGGCGTTAACATATTAAGTGTATCAGTTCTCAGTGCTGGACGGTCTGTCGTCTTTACTTCCATTTTGTTAAAGGCTGTTTCTCTCCCTTTGCTCTCAGAGGTTAGGCTGGGATGCACACAGGAGGAAATGGGTAGGGTTTCTGGATTGTGTGTGTTTTTGCCCTACCGACCTTTTGCTAATGCCCAGAGCCTTGGTGAAGGGTCAGTTAGGCTTCATTTGGTTATAGACTTTGGTTATAGACGGTGTGTAGTGTTTTTAGGTTTGTATGTGCCACGTGTGATTGGTGTGATCTGGTCATATTGCATGAAAATATATGTATTTTGTTATCATGTGGTACTGCTTGCTTTGTGTTTGCTTGATAAAATGTACAAACATTTGTTCATCTATTAGTGTGGGGGTGTGTGATATTGACTGAAAATGATATCTCTATATGTTCTGGAGTTTTCATAATTACACAATATTTTGCAGAGTTTGTGCCAACACCATGACTGGTTTAGACCTGCTGTGGACAAGATTTTCATATTCAGTGTGATGATTTCATAATCTTTTGATCAGTAAATTTAGTGGCTGTTACCAATCAAATGAAATCAAAATGAACAAAATCCATTTCTGCACTGCAGAAGTGGCACAGAAGCTGCACCAAAGTCACATTTACATGTATTTACACTGTCTAATGCAGCTCAGAGGTGGAACGAATGCATTTACACAACTAAATTATTTACATTGCAGTTACAACTGCATAAATAATATGAAATGATATTTTAAAAATGAAACTAAAACCACCAGTAGGTGGCGATAAGCCATTCCTTCAGTTGATTCGTTTAACTGGTTGATTCATTCAGGAACAAAGCAAATGGTTCATTGAATCGCTCACCCGTTTTGTTCATAAACGTAGATTCATTAAAAAATGAAACATCACTATCTGTTGCTCGGAGACATAAACGTTATTCTTTAGCTTTCTTTTCTTTGTCAATTTGGAGCATTGATTATGACAGTAATACTGATAATACTTTCAAAATGTAATACAATATTAACCTTGTGTTTATTGAACTGTTGTGTAAAATCAGTAACACAGTTTGCGATCGTGCTGATATTCAGGAAACAACATGTCAGCAGGCACATCGTTAAAACGATGATAAATATTTCACACCCCCACTTGTTATTCTAAGATGTTAGTGCTTTGAACGTGAAACTGATAGAGTCTGAAGTGTGTGATTTCTGTCACTAGAGTTTCAAAAATAATGTTTTTTCGAACTGGTTTCTTGGACACGATCCCTATTCAGATCACCTAAAAAAGTACCCATGTGTAGTGCATCCCCGATCCATCCTTCATCTTCACCCTAATTTCTCTTCCCTTCATCCTGACTCTGTTTATTTCGCCCGTTTCCTCAGACCAGAGAGAGAAGGAGCGAGATCTGCGGCTGCAGGAGCTCAGGCAGCAGCGGGAGGGGAGATCTCAGAAAACCCGTGCGGGTGCAGACAGCAGTGAAGTCGTGATAAAGAAGGTCGAGCGCTCCGCTGACGGCTCCGTCAGTCACATCACCAATCGCGTTTCCCATTCAGGTAGCACAGCAGCAATGTGGTGAACTCTGCTTGCTTCGTTTTATTTTTCCCCTGCGGTCCACTTAAAATCTAAGGTTTATGTTCGAGATTTTGCACCAAAAACGGTCATCGTTTAGTTTTACAAGACGCTAGGAATTAATTAAGGTCTATTAAATATCAGCAGACAGGTCAGCAGACTCCTTTTTACAAGAGCCCTCCAACAAAACACTCACTAGTAAAACTTTCCTATAAAATAATGAAAATTGCATTCAGGTCAGTTTTGATCTATAAAATGGGTGCATGCATTTCAAATAAATCTGTAGTTTTTAGTACAGGAATGAAACTTTGGAAATGGGTTAAGAGCATCAAAATATGCATCTTTTTTTCCTATTTTTGAAAGTACTTTTTATGAGACACTTTACACACAATGTTATGCTGACTTTATCTGTAACATTTGTCTCAAAAGTACGTTTGTAAAACATATTTAATCACTTTCCTATATGAGCCATTCTACAGAACTGGTCCAAACTGCTGTCCCAAAACCAAAAAGCACATTTAAAAAGCATTTAAGTATTCAAACCTTAGATGTTTACTAAGATCCTTTATCTACTGAAATGCACAATAATATTTAAAATATTAGTAAGCTTATATAATACATAATGTATATATAATGTATATATAACCCCAACCCCTAAATGTCAGCTTATGAAAATGACTTTGAAATACAAAATGAGAGACTCATAGTTACAAGGTGTGATTTAGATTTTTTTTTTTTTTTTTTAACAGCTGTTTATTGAATTTTCTTCTAATAACAGTAATATGAAACAAAAAACAACTGTGCAAATTTAGAACCCATCTCACCCCTGGTAGACTTTAAACAAAACAAAACAAAACAAAAAAGATGAAATAAAATACAATGTAGACCTTTAATGATAATGATTAATAATAATAATAATAATAATAATAATAATAAATAGATAGATAAATAAAAAAAAATAGTAATAATAATAAAATATTTTTTTACAAAGATTTTAAAAAAGATGACACAACATTAAAAGCTGAATGGCATAAATTTACAGTTTTCACATTAGATCCATGCATATGAGAAGTTGAGAGTTCCATTGATATAATGTCTAACAAATACACCGTCCAGGTTCGTCTAATAAAATCTTATCTTAAAAGTAAATATAACTCTTCTTATTAAATTATATATTACTGTGTTTTGGTAGTGACAAAATCTGGGAAGAGGACAAATAGTCCAAACTTCCTGAAAATACCATATGAGAATTAACTGCACAATTACTAGAAATGTGTATCTTGGATATTATACAATTTGCATACATACAGAATTTGTGGGAAAATGACAACAACAAAAAAGACGTTTCCAACTCTTCCTTTGGACCAGTTCTGTAGAGTGACCCATATATGTCATGCACATTTTGGACTGAATTGTGTTGGTAAACATGACTCTGCACAAACAAATACTGTAAACAGACAACGGATGTAATAGGTCAACTATATTTGGACTGTTTTTGAGTAGCCAAGGGTTATAAGTTCAAAAGAATTTATTAAATCCATTCATTTTAATAGAGTTGATACTGGTATTTCTCAGATTATATCTTCTTATACATTTCATATGATGTGATCACAATGATATATTCAAATTTCTCATATTAAAAAAAATTTCATGCATCACAGTTTTTTTTCTGTAGTTCATGTAAAATTTTAAATTTAAAATAATCTCTTGATTTAATGAGAAAGGTAAATATAGTAATTACATGGTAATAACACAGTACAATATGTATTAATTTGTTAATATGTTAATGATCAGATACAATATGGTTTTAGTTACAATGTTAAGTTATGACTCTTTTATAAGCTCACGCTCCAGTGATGCAAAACGTGATGCACTCAGATGCATGACATTTTTGAGTGCATTGGAAAGTTAAAGACTTCTCTGATTGGTTGGGGGTCCAGTTTTGCTAATGCTGCTTGATTCTTCAACGACAGCCTTTTGTTCTGTGTGCAAATTGATCGTGACGCTGTCATTGCTTGTGTGTGCAGATGATGCTGGCAGGACGTCCCGCAGCACTATCATGGAATCCAGCTATGTTCAAAAGACAGACAGTGAGTTTACTGAACTCTATTTGCACTCAGTATTTAGTCTTAATTTCTGTCAGCACCCATATCAAACCCTCTTTCCTCTTATTATCTCATCAGAGGGAACAGTGCAAACAAAATCCTACAGTTACTCCAGCACCACGTCCACTAGGAAAGTTGGCAGGTGAGTGCTTTAGATAACACAGTAATGTCTGGGCGATTTATTCTGTATTCTGATTTCTCTCTGTGTTTTTCAGTGTTTTTGACCGGGAGGACAACACGTCTCGTAGCTCCAGCAGATCATGCGCTCTCGATCGCAGACAGGCCGAGAGATCGGAGCTGATGAGGGCTCAGTCGTTACCCAAGACATCTGCGGCACAGGCACGAAAAGCCATGATCGAGAAGCTGGAGAACACTGGAGGCTCTGGAGGGTGAGCCTGTGCTTTTTACAAACTTTCAGGCTCATTTCGCTCACAGAAGTGTCACCTGCTCAACAGTGTTTCTCTTTCTGCCTGTAGCAACTCAGCCATCACTCAAGTAAACAAGGTGCAGCGCTCAACAAGCTTTGGTGTCCCCAACGCAAACTCCATCAAACAGATGCTGCTGGACTGGTGCAGATCCAAGACCCGTTCCTATGAGGTAACAGGAGAAAATCAGTTCCGGTCCATTTGCTCACCCTCAGGTTGTTCCAAAGCATTTTGGACTTTCTTTTTTCCATCAAGCACAGTTATTTAGGATGTGCTTACAATTAAAAGTGAACTAGATATAGGGCTACCAAGCTCAAAATAACAAAGCACCACAAAACTACATGCAATAGTGTGCTGTAGAAAGAAGTAGCTTTAATGTGAGGAACCAACAGAATTTAAAGTCATTATTCGCTCATTTCTGTTTTCTTATTCACACATTTCTATAAGATATGTTGTATTTGTATATATACACTACTGAACAGAAATAATACTTTTTTCAGCAACGGCAGTGATGCATTTATAGGAAATTTATAATATTTAAGGTTATATAAAACTAGACATTGTAATACATAAGCATGCAAAAGAAATTTCCGTGCACATGTGGATAGTTTATTGAGGGGACAAAAAAAGTTTTTTTGTGCACATGTAAAAGTCTGTATTTTTTGTATTTATTTATTTTTTTTAATTATTTGTTATTTTAGGGGCTCTGTATGTTGTCACTTCGAGAAAATCTATAAACAATATCAAATATTTTATTAAATACTAAACAAAAAAATATTTAAAAACATATATATTACAAATATTCAATAAAAAAAAAATACAGATGACTCTACTATATACCAAATATAAAACTGAAAATAATGATCTAAGACAGTGGTACAAAATATGTATTTCAAATGAATGCTGTTCTTTTGCACTTTCTGTTCATCAAAGAATCATGAAATTAAATGTACCATGGTTTTCAAAAAAAGAATTGGGCAGCACAACTGTTTTCAACATTGATAATAGTAATAAATATTTCTTGAGCAGCACATCAGCATATTAGAATGATTTCTGAAGAATCATGTGATACTGAAGACTGGAGTAATGATGCTGAAAATTCAGCACTGCATCACAGGAATAAATTACATTTTACAATATATTCACATAGAAAACAGCTATTTTGAATTGTAATAATATTTTACAATTTTGCTGTTTTTACTGTATTTTTTAATCAAATAATTGCAGCCTTGGTGAGCAGATGAGACTTTTAAACATTTAAAAATCGAACTGACTCCGAACTTTTGAATGCCGTGTACATTCTCATTGCCAATCGCTGATCTCCGTCTTCATATTGTTTCTCTCTCCTCCATGTCATGAAGAATGTGGACATCCAGAACTTCTCCTCCAGCTGGAGTGACGGCATGGCCTTCTGTGCTCTGGTGCATAACTTCTTTCCAGAAGCCTTCGATTACTCCAGCCTCAGTCCCGCAAACCGCAGGCAGAACTTTGAGGTGGCCTTCAGCACAGCAGAGTGAGTCCAGACGCTTATATTCATACAAGGAGTAAAAACCAATCAAATGACAGGCTGGATTACAATTTTAATTTAAGTTCTGTGCTCTATGGGGTGAATTCACTAAACGGTTGCTTCTGACGAGCTATATTTTTTGTATAGCACTGTTCATTGATGCATTCTCACATTAATATGTTGCATTCAATGTCACAATTTATGTAAAAAATATTACCTGAGAAAACATGCGTTTCCGTTTATGCAAATAAGGCATTTTATAAACACTGGCCTCATACAGTAAATGTGTTGCTGTTACAGCAGAGCTGGCAGCAAACAATTGTTTGTGTACAAGTGTTTGTGCACATTGTTTTAGTTCCGTTATTACCGGGCCAGTATCCTAATGTGTCACACACACCTTCTGCATCTTGTGGCTGGGTGTCAGAGCGATGCTGTACAGTCCCAGTAAATGATGCCAGATTAAGGTGGTCTTCTTACCTAATTTGCATGATTTGATTTCTGAGCCAGATTTTAAAGCCACGCAGAGAGCACATGCAAATAAATGATGCTTTCAGCAGGTGCAATTGATTCTTAGTGAATTCCCCCATGTTTCTCCAAATAACACTCAACGTCATTTTGTCCTAGGAACCCGCCTTCATATAGCTACCATTCAAGAGTTTGTGCTCAGTAGGAAGTTTTTGAAAGTTTTATATGCTTACCAAGTCTGAATTTATTAGATCAAAAAATAGTAAAAACAGAAATGTTTTTATCTATTACAACTGCTTTCTATTTGAATATATATTCAAATGTAATTTATTTCTGTGATGCAATGTTGAATTCTCAGCATCATTACTCCAGTCTTCAGTGTCACATGATCATTCAGAAACATTTCTTGATTATGAGCAGTGTTTAAATTCTTTGAATTAGAAAGTTCAAAAGAACAGCGTTTATTTAACTAGAAATCTTTTATAACATCAGAAATGTCTTTACTGTCACTTTTGGTTTATTTAATGCATCCTTGCTGAATAATTACAAAATAAAACTTACCAGGGTTCCTACAGGGTTTGGAATAGTATGGAATGTGATTCAAGTATTTTCCAAGTATGGGAAAAAGAAAGTGATTAAAATGATTATGAATTTATCGTAAAAGAAGCAAGGGTTCGTGGCAGCTGTTTAATGATTCTTTAGTGATGGTTAAATACGGCTGAATGAATTCAAGATGCACTTTTCATTATGCAAAATTCAGGTTGCATTTTAGGTTGCAAAAATAAAAAAATATACAGACTTTGTGCGCACAAGAAACCATTAAACTTAGCATATAGGACAATGCACACTGATCCACCTATATTGTGTCATCAGTCTATTTTGCTGTGTGGTTTCTTGGCCACCACAGACTATGCATTAAAGAGACCTAAGGCCTTGAAATATGGCACACTGCCCTAACGAAAGCCAAATTTTAAACACTTTTTTTTTTACAGTACCGGCCTTTTTATACACTCTTGAACTTGGTAAATTTTATGCCATCAGCCTATCTCGTGTCATGGTTTCTCCTCCGCCACAGAGGATGTGTTAAAGTGGACATTAGGCGTTAATATTGGGGGTACTGCCATAAAAAAAAGGCAAATTTTGAGCAAGCAGATCTCTGTTAATTCATGTGCATACATGCTCTCATTTTATTCGTAGTAAGATGGCAGTGATACGCGAAGGAAATAGGTTATATAAAACTAGAAGTTGTAATACGCAAGCATCCAAAAGAAAATTCCCATGTGCATAGTTTCTTGAGGGTACAAAAAAAGCTTCTTGTGTGCATCTAAAAAAAGGTCTGTATTTTGTTTTTATTTTTATTTTTTAATTATTTAAAAAAAGAAATAATTGTCACTTAAAAAATATAAAATAATATATTACAAATATTCAATGAAAAAAAAAAATACAGATGACTCTACTTACCAAATATAAAGCTGAAAATAATGCTCTATGAACTATTTATGTTAAATATGGTCTGAAAGGTTTGGACATTTGAGTCTGGAATTTTGAAATGGAAAATGTGTAGGAACCCTGTCTTACTGACCCCAAACTTTTGAATGGTAATATAACTATATAACGTCAATTATTGCTCATAATCCATCTGTCTTGAATACTTTTGTCTTTTGATTTTGCTTTTGTTTTTGAGCTTTGTTTAAATTCAGCTGAATCTATTAACAAGTTCGTCCGATCTGCATCTCCAGTCCTCTCAGATTAATTGTAATTTCTTTAAATCGGGTCCACTAAATGACTAAACCTTAATTACTAGCTATTTTCATTTCTCCTCTGCTCCTTTCCTTTTCCCAGTAGTATAACATTCATGCATTCGAGCTTCCTTCTAAACGAGAAACATCCAGCCGAACGCTCACGACTTTCCCCAGAATAGTGTCTGCTAACAGAAGAGCATTACTCAAAGTCAGTATGGTTCAGTTACCTGAGAATAGGCCGTAACCAGCTTCCCCTTTGGTTAGTGTGTGTCCAGGTAATTCCAGTAGACACTTTCTCATTTCATCCTCCTCCACCTGACTGTGAGCACTGGTGTTTATCACTGCCTCAGCTCTTGTCATCATTAAAGGCACCATCTGTAAGCTTCAGCTTGTTTGGCTGTAAACAGTAGCATCAATCTAAATGTATTACTGCACTTCAGGTTTTCTACCATTATTGACTGGGAAAAAAAAACTGTTCTCTGCCCATTGTGGTTGGAAATGGATGCAAAAAAGCACATTTACAGGTAGAAATAATACATCACTAAAGCACTTTCAGCACTTTTAGATTTCATTGGGATCCAGACATTTAGACCTCACCTGTTTAAGACAGATGCTGGGACTTTTTTTTTTTATAAACGAAAATGTTTTAAAAATCTAAAAGGCATTGTTCAAAGTTTTAAATGTGTTTTAAAAAGTTTTAAAAATTTGAAATCAGCTGTTCAATATTTAGAGTTGTGTATTCTGTAAAAAGATTAAAAACAAACACTACAGGTCCGAAAACACTTGAAGTCTCTTGGTGAATATCTGGGGTGATAGTGTTTTTTACAAGCATTAACAGATGTGTGCCTTTAAAGAAGTCAGTCTCCACCGCTCCAGCATGATCCGTCACTGAGCTTTTACAGGCTGTTTTACGGTCAGACAACCAGCGTGCTGATTTGCATTGCTGTTGTCGTCTCCATACTGTATGTTGTTGTTGTTCACAGTCACATTTGCATAATGAGATCACAGAATGGACACATTTTTGCTCTTTTTGATGTTGTTTGTCTTTGCACATGTATTTGTTGTAACTGTAAGGCATGAAAACACATTTACATATGCTGTCATCACAGAATTTAATGTGGGCTTTTTGATTTTGTCTTGTGTGTCCCATTTCTCTCTCCTCACTGGCCTTGTGTGTCCCACTCGATCTGTTGTTCCTGTCCTCTTTCCTTTCCTCCGTCCCACCCCCCACGTCGGCGTGAGAGTAGGAAGCTGGCAGACTGTCCGCAGCTTTTGGATGTGGAGGATATGGTGCGGATGCGGGAGCCGGACTGGAAGTGCGTGTACACGTACCTCCAGGAGTTCTACAGGGGATTGGTGCAGAAGGGCTTGGTCAAAACCAAAAACTCCTCCTAGAGTCAAATCTCAGAGCAAACGGTGAGAGCCAGATCAGACTTTTAAGGAGAAACGCAGCTCAGTCAATCTTAAGACTGGCGAGAATTAAACATGATGATGGATGAAACAAACTAACCTTTAAGAACCTTCTAAATTCCAATTGAAAAAATCAGTGCTGCTGAATTGAAAAAAAAAAGTGCTGCAAACCAGATTCACATCAATAGTTCCTGTCAGTTAATCAGAGTTAATCTGCCAGAGTTTTTCATTTTAAAATAAATTCTGTTTTAATTGGTTGGAGAAGTTTATTAAATTAAATTTGACTTAAAATGAACTCACATTTTAAAATGTTCAAAATAGACACATTACAACAGTAATACAACATACAGTGACCCCCCCCCAAAAAAAAAAAGTAAAGTTAAAAAAAAAAAAAATATATATATATATATATTAGATATTAAAATATCAAACCAAGTGCTAATATGTGACCCTGGACCACAAATAGCAATAGCCAACAATACATTGTATGGGTCAAAATTATTGATTTTTCTTTTATGCACAAAATCATTAGGATATTAAGTAAAGATCATGTTCCATGAAGATATTTGTAAATTTCCTACCGTAAACATATTAAAACTTAATTCTTGACTAGTAATATATATTGCTAAGAACTTCATTTGGACAACTTTAAAGGCGATTTTCTCAGTTTTTTTTTTTCCCCCATATTTTCAAATAGTTGTATCTCAACCAAATATTGTCCTATTTTAACAAATCATACATCAATTGAAAGCTTATTTATTCAGCTATAATGTGATTATATGATTGCAATATGAAATATGAAAACTAGAAAATAGCTATTTGGAAAGAATAATTCTAGAATGATTGGGGTGATTTTGTTGGTAAGTGTGTGTCTGCATTAAAAAATGTAATTTAATGCGAACCATAATTTTAGGATTGCACAATTTTAGGAAAAATGTAAAGAGTTTTAGGTTTATTCTTTAGAAAAACTCACTTAAAACTCTTTCAGTGACTGTAAAGTGAACAGAATAGAAAATAAATTTCTGCTGGAGTTTTCCTAGGCCACATTCCCATTGCTTTAAAGGGTTAGTTCAGCCAAAAATGAAAATTAGCACATTATTTACTCACCCTCCAGCCATCCTAGGTGTGTATGACTTCCTTTTTTCAGACGAATCCAATCAGTGTTGTATTAAAAATGATCTTGGCACTTTCAAGCTTTTTAATGGCATGGGCGGGTGTTTCTTTTTAACAGGTCAAAACAAATCCAATAAAGTGCATCCATCTATAATAAAAAGTGCCTCACACAGATACAGGGGGGTCTTCTGTAGCGAATCGATGCATTTTTGTAAGAAAAATATCCATATTTAAAACACAATAATCACTTTAATGTAGCTTGCACTAACTGGTCGTAGACAAAAGTCTTTCCGGATGGATGATTGTTGGCATTGTGCTGCTCAGAAGTGACGAACACGGATGCACAGGGGAGAGACCAAAACAAAACAACAGTCATGAATTAGAAGTACAAAATGAGGATTTGTAAAGAAAAATGTTGGAGGATTCCAATATAAGTCAAGAGTAGACTGCTTTTCCTTTGCTAAAGGAAGTACACTTTGCTTCCTTTGCTCCTGTAAACAAATGTTGGTTTTTGGGAGGCTCATCAGCGCATGCAGTATGCACATGCCCTACAACATCAGTTTGCAGAAGCTAGATTAAAGTGATTATTATGTTTTAAATGTTGATATTTTTCTTACAAAAATGCATCGATTTACTTTCCCCCAAACCCCCCCCCCCTCCAACAGTGTGGAGCACTGTTTATTATGGATGGATGCACTTTCTTGGACTTGTTTTGGACTGATGAAAAGAGACACCCGTCCACTGCCATTATAAAGCCCGGAAATGGCAGAATCATTTTTAAATAGAACTCAAATTGGATTCATCTGAAATAAGTCATATACACCTAGGATGCCTTGAGTGTGAGTAACCTTAAGGCTAATTTTCATTTTTGGGTGAACTATCCCTTTAATTTTTGGGCCATTCAGTATGACTATAAAATAAAGATTTCATGATTTATTATTAAATACAAATATTAAACAAAATAAAAACATTGCAATAATACTATTGTACAGTAAAATGTATTTTATAGTACAGTAGCAATGTTAATATTTGCCTCTTCATTTTCAAACGTTAAAAAAAAAGGAAAAAAAAAAAAAGTGGAGACCATAACGGCATCATTTTTAAAAACGTGCATTTTGAAGCCCGTTTGCCTTTTCAAGCACAGTGTTCTCTAAAACACTGTAGTTGTGTAAATAAATGTCTAAAATGCATACGTTTTTGGTTACAAATGGTGTTGTATAGACACCCATTCGGCCATATTGCAATATTGATTTTATTTCAATATAATATTCAATATAACCCTAAGTCTTTGAATTGTACTTTTGGGAAGAGAAAAAAAAAAGTGAAATAATATACACTCGCAAGACAGGAAGACTTAATAAAAGCTGCTTTATTTCACATAGAGCAGATTGCATCATGGGGAAGATATATTCAGATACTTGAATGCCAAATAGTAATGACTTCATACAGCCACTAAAATCAGCGGTGTTTGCAATAATTCATTTGGGAAATCATTGAATGTATTTTCTGATATTTATTTCTGAAGTGTTGCTTAGTGCCACATAATGTAACGCAGTTATAGCACACGTAGTGATTCAGCTTAAAAGGTAAGGCCCCTGGGTCTGACGCGCCCTGTGACAGGTATTGGTCTCTATCAGCGCGCTGTTTGTCAGTTTCCGCAGATTAGCATAACAAAATATTGTGCGTCTGCCAGCTCACCCGCTTTGTCAGAGAGTAAGCGTATGAAGCGACAGACTGAAGCAGCGAAGACGCTGATGCCCAAACATGGTCCTGCTCGTAGACATGTGAAATGAGACCATCAAAGCCTGGCTCGCTCAAACACACTGCTTTAGCTACCAGTTTAAAGAGCTCATCGGACACTGAACAGAGGCAAGCACTGTTCTTCAGCTTGTTCTTGGCACATGCTAAATGTTTGCTATCACGGCTTCTAGAGATCTGTCTTTTGCCTTTACAAGAACTTTGATTTGAATGAGCAGGGGGAAAAAAAAAACTAGAAAAATTTCAGTACTAAACAGTTACAGCAGACAATCATTTCTAATTTTGTTAAAACAATCCCCCCAAAAAAACAACGTTTACAGTAATGTCAAGGCCATTATTATGAACTAAAACTAAAACCATAAAAAACACACATTTTCACACATTGAATTAAAATAAAATAAAGGTTTTTAAAAAACATTTTATTTCAGTTAATGTTTATTTTAACTAGTTAAAGTACTAAAACCGAAACTAATTTTAATACAATTTTTTTTAGACAACAAAATTATTAAAACTTTACCTAAAGTTTAAATGAAAACATTTAAAATCAAATTCAAAAGATTAAAAACTATAATATTATTTTAGTTATATTCAAATAACACTGCATTACTTGATGATCCGCTTGCATAAATATAAAATGTGCTAGCTCTATATTTTGGTATAAAATAGCTCTGTTTTTGTGTCATGCTCACTGAGAATACATGTTTTTTTTTTTTGTTTTTTTTTCCCCACAAAACTATATGCATATTTAGTTTCTATTTTTTTTTTTTTTTAATAAATTCTATTTTGTAATTTGCAAAAAATAAAAATAAAAAATTGCTAATATATCTACTAGGTATAAAATTCATACGGACCAATTAAATCGATGTGAGAAAAAGAAGTATGACATTATAAGGACAGTTTATTATTTTTTGAGTATTAAAATATATTTTGTTATTTTTTTTTTCCCCCCCTTTTATTTTTCGACACATGCTATTGTGAAAAATCCTGGTGCAAATCATCCTGAAAAACCGGATAGAACAGAAGTTCATAACTTTATCATGCTAGTTTCATGTTAACTCGTATAGTATTTTGTGATTTGGTATTTTGACTCGTCACGAGTCTCTTGTTGTTGGTATATTACTGTAAACTTTTTCACAAACAAATCAAAATGGTGTTCTGTGGTTCTCCACAGCAGGCTGTTAATAACGAGTTTAACTGCTTCCCATGCAATAAGAGGACATAGTGAGTGAGTGATTGCTCTCTATGAAATAGCAGTGCTGCACCCTGTTGGTCAGGCAGATCAACTGCACGGAGTCATTTAGTTTGATCATTTTTGTCTTTTTCCATTAGGGCCTATGCTAACTGCATGCCCCTGCTCGAGGTGGAGGACATGATGATCATGGGTAAGAAACCCGACTCCAAGTGCGTGTTCACGTACGTTCAGTCACTGGTGAACCATCTGCGCAGGCACGAGATGATGATGGCGCGGGCGCAACAGTCCTCCGACTTCTGATGCTCCATGCGCACCGAAAAACCCGGTTTTCATTCTGATCCTGTTACATTTCAACAGTTCAAATTGTGTTTACCTTCCAGACAGATCCAAACAACTCCTCCTCTAACAGCTGTAAAAAAAACCTCTCTAGGGATTTTTATGAATGAAAAAGATTTTTTACACTAAACAGTAGTTTGCTCCAAAAACAAAAAGCAAAAATTCCAAGTTATATTTAGTACAACTCCCAGGATGCCTATTACTTGATTTCACGTGCTGAAAACGAAGCATTCTTTGATGTTGATTGCCCATGTGTAGGGTTTTAAAAGCTTTTAAACCAGTTTCACGGTACTGTTGCTGTTAATGGAGCTCAGACCTGCATGCTTTCACAAGTTTACCTGATGTTTTAGTTCTGTTTTTAAAAAAAATGAAGGTTATATTTTCATCTGTATGCGATATTGTGTTTATTTAAAAACATTGCGAGAATATTAATCTCACTGCTTGTTTAGTGCGAGACGCAGCTCATGAACTGTTTTTAATGTTTTTCACCTAACTAATAGTTGATATTTCTAATTGAAAGTTTGGTTTTCCACTGAACACGGACGTCAGCCTCTAAAAATGAACATACATTTTTTTAAAGTCGTATAAAAGACATGCATGTACAGATGCACTAATGATCTGTCGTTATTTATAGATGAGTTTATTTTGGATTTGTTGATATTCCTGAGCTTCATTTGAAAACAGTGTCCCAAAACATAAGCTTAAAGGGTCTGTTTTGTACATCTTTACAACATGGCTTTCAGCCAGTAACAAAGTGTAATTTAAACAGTGTATGTATATATATATGTATGAGTATCCCTAGTCGAGTCATGAGTCAATTTGAGAAGAAGAATAATGTTTTAGCAGTAAATTCATCTGAAGAGGTCAATGATGTTTATATATTTGGTTCTAAAGATGTAGTTGTAGTTTTAATTGTTTTAATGACTGCACATAATTTAATTTTGAAGACGAAACACAGCTACTGCAGCAGCCACACCAGAGAGTGACTTTGCTTGGTACTTGAAGGTTGCATGGGTAGAGCTAATTAGCATTAATTCACACTGAAAGGTGAACATTAATATTGTTTGTACACACTCATTCAAAAACTGTCGTTCACTCAGTATTTCCCTACACCATGGTTTTGTATAGTAATCATTAAAACCATACAGGATACCAAAAAATGTGTTTGTCATTTATTGCATTTTCCGACAGGAGTGAGAATGAGAACTCTGACAAAAAAAAAGGTTTATCTCACTTACTATTTTTGTCTTACTAAAATATCTAAAATTCTTAAATCAAGTTGCATTTACTAGACAAGCAAAAATACATAAGGTAATTAGTATCTAACGTAACTTGCTTTAGGCTTAATATCTTACATCTTGATTTATAAATGCAGATAATTTGACTTGAAACTAGACAAAAAAAAAAAAAAAAAACTTTTTTTTTTTGCAGTGAAATCAAAAATATAAGCATGTGTGCAACATGACTTTACAATGAGCTCAATTACTCAAGAAGATAATCTAACTTTAAAAAAAAAAACATTTTTAAACACTTTTTAAAAACCGTTCAGATTGTTGCATTTCAAAGGTTAAGGTTTTTAAAAAATATTTTCACACAAATTTTTATGAACAGTGGCTCGAGTAAATAATTTAAGTGTAATCTAAAAAGGTTATATTTCATACAACTGCTAAGATGCATGCTACATGTATAAAATCTATTGATCTGCCTTATCCATACTGTAGATAAATGGATAGATAATTTAAATTTTTATGAACTAGTTTTAATTATGATTGGATGAGCCACATTTGAAGCATGCATATATATATATATATATATATATGCATGGGACACCACATCAATTTAACTTTATATTCTTACATTAAGTTGTTACAATGTAAATGGCACATAAATGGCCTGCAATTAAGCTATTTTACTGCTTTAAAAAGGTTATTGTCATTATTAATAATGTCATTATTGAGCACTGGTGTTTTATTAAATGAATTGTGCTTTCTGCTGATTTATAAAAGCAATGGGCCACTTGTGCTCTTGCACTGCCATGATTTGACTGTGCACATCACAACTTCCAAACTTTGAAACATAATCAGAAGACACTCGTTCGCTGTGATATTTCATTCATTTATTTTCTCAGTGGTACCTTTATGCTCCCACAGTCTGTTCGGAGGCCTGATTCTTGCCCATGAGAACAGAGATCATCAGTCCGCAGCCAGTCTCAGGCTTTTACAGCTGTGGACATCATTAACGTCCCCTTTGGGCAGAAATGAGGTTCTGTACAGTACAGTGAGAGCAAACAACCAACACAGTTCACGGCCACAAACATAAACTACTCGCACACTTGGAAGCTTACACTTGCACTGAACTTCATATTACATATACATATTTTCCAATCAGTGTCTGAACTCAAAAACACCACTCAAAATCAAATCAAGTTGCTGAATGTGTGTGTTGACAGTAGTAGGAACTATTTTTGAAACATTAATGTGGCCACATTAAACTCTGGAGAGAGAGAGAGCCTGGCTCCGTTCTAGTTCTCACGGTAATTGTAAATCAAGCAGGTCTCGCACCGCTGACGTCCCACGCCATCTCTCTTATGTAAGGGGTTACAAATCTGTGTGCTGGGAATCGGCCTCTGATTGGTCGGTATCAGTCTTAGGGGGCGGGGTGGTGGATTGGCCCTCGAAGGGACTGTCCTTCGCTGGAGCGAAGCGGAACTCCTCTGGCACTTGGTCTTCGGGATTCTCTTTTTTATAAAAGCCCAGCTTTGCCAAGAGTGCGTTAATCTCAGTGCGAGTCATTTCAGATAATGGGATTCTCTGGAAGAGAAATACACCATGTCAAATAAGATAAAAGAAATGCGTAATTCATAAAGGCGGTTACATTACATTAGTACTCAACAAATGTTTAGAAAACAGTCACATTTATGAGGAGAAACCTATTAAACTAACACTGTAACTTTCGTTCCATCTAGTGGTTAAAAATATAACTGCAAGCATCTTGTGGTTTTGGTTGTGCTTCCCAAGCAGCGGTCATACAGAACATCAGAACATATTAAATAAATACCAGTTTTTGTAGTTTTTTACTTCATTTTGTTTTTACATAACCGGTGATTCACCGGAGGTTTGAATTTTTTAATTATCCATGGAGTTTTTTATCTCATTTGCTGTGACAAGATGACATCACACGCACTGGCGTTTGGTATGCAATTTCCCGCGAAATCCGTCCCGACAGCTATAACCCATAAATCATTATTATGAATCTTAAAGGTGCAATGTGTAATATTTAGAAGGATCTATTGACAGAAATCCAGTGTCATATACATAACTATGTTTTCAGAGGAGTACAGAGACCTTACAAATGAACCGATATGTTTTTATTACCTTAGAATGAACAATTTCTATCTACATACACTGCGGGTCCCCTTACATAGAAGTCGCCACCATGTTTCTACAGTAGCCCTAAACAGACAAACTGCTCTACAGAGTGTGTTTCGTCACTGTTGTTTTGCGAACAAAACCACTGACACAATGATGAACAAGTACTAATAATATTCGCAATAACATCGGTTTATCGAATAATTAAGTAAATATAATTCCTTTGTAAATTTACCTTTGTAATGAAACCACTTTGCTCTCTGCTGTCTTAGGCGATGACATCTTTACTTGTGTCAGCCACCGTAACTTCTCTAAAGGGAGGGGTGAACGGTGGACTGAGCTATTGGTTGCAGTTCGCAACCGCTAGATGCCGCTAAAAGTTACACACTGCACCTTTAAGGTTAGATGCCATAATAAATAGTACTACACTGACCAAAATTATAAACGCAACACTTTTGTTTTTGCCCCCATTTTTCATGAGCTGAACTCAAAGATCTAAGACTTTTTCTATGTACACAAAAGGCCTATTTCTCTCAAATATTGTTCACAAATCTGTCTAAATCTGTGTTAGTGAGCACTTCTCCTTTGCCGAGATAATCCATCCATCTCACAGGTGTGGCATATCAAGATGCTGATTAGACAGCATGATTATTGCACAGGTGTGCCTTAGGCTGGACACAATAAAAGGCCATTCTAAAATGTGCAGTTTTATCACAAAGCACAATGCCACAGATGTCGCAAGTTTTGAGGGAGCCTGCAATTGTCATGCTGACTGCAGGAATGTCCACCAGAGCTGTTGCCTGTGAATTGAATGTTCATTTCTCTACCATAAGCCGTCTCCAAAGGCGTTTCAGAGAATTTGGCAGTACATCCAATCGGCCTCACAACCACACCAGCTCAGGACCTCCACATCCAGCAACTTCACCTCCAAGATCGTCTGAGACCAGTCACCTGGACAGCTGCTGCAACAATCAGTTTGCATAACCAAAGAATTTCTGCACAAACTGTCAGAAACCATCTCAGGGAAGCTCATCTGCATGCTCGTCGTCCTCATTGGGGCCTCAACCTGACTGCAGTTCGTCGTCGTAACTGACTTGAGTGGGCAAATGCTCACATTCGATGGTGTCTGGCACTTTGCAGAGGTGTCCTCTTCACGGATGAATCCCGGTTTTCACTGTACAGGGCAGATGGCAGACAGCGTGTATGGCGTCGTGTGGGTGAGCGGTTTGCTGATGTCAACGTTGCGGATCAAGTGGCCCATGGTGGCAGTGGGGTTATGGTATGGGCAGGTGTATGTTATGGACAACGAACACAGGTGCATTTTATTGATGGCATTTTGAATGCACAGAGATACCGTGACGAGATCCTGAGGCCCATTGTTGTGCCATTCATCCACGACCATCACCTCATGTTGCAGCATGATAATGCACGGTCCCATGTTGCAAGGATCTGTACACAATTCCTGGAATCTGAAAACATCCCAGTTCTTGCATGGCCAGGATACTCACCAGACATGTCACCCAGACATGGGGGCAAAAACAAAAGTGTTGCTTTTATAATTTTGGTCAGTGTAGTTGCTTCATTGAGAGCTTGTTGTATTACTGTGTTATGGGTATTACGACTTGTATGGCTTAATGTAAATAATGTCTCTTACTGAAATATTTAGTAGTAAACCCATGAAAGATTTATTTCATTTAAAAAATCCACATTGTTTTATACATATTTTGGACAATGTGGGGGGGCCGCATTATTTCGATGATGTGAAATGTTTGCACTAGGTGAGCTACCAGTGCTACCGGTTTCTATTTTTACAGCAACTGCAAACTATAAAATACTGATATGTTGCTACATTGTGCAGCTTTTGGTTGTAATTTTCAGTTGAAGGGCAACATAAGAAGCGTTGTAAGTCTAAACTGCTTTTCCTAGCAATAAGAAGAGGAGAAAAGAATAGAAAGATGCCTGTGGACGAATAAAACTTCCTAAAGACCCACATCTTTGTTCTCCACACTTTAGCCCTGATGCAAAAGCTTAGGCTTTTGGTAGACCACAGCTACTCAAAGAGCTTACAAACAGCAGAGACAAAAAAAACGCTAGATGCCATTTTGGCAGGATGTAAACATGCCGACGCCTGTTATTTTAAGCCTACGCTTATATCCATCGCCATCTGTAAGCTCTTTCAGTAGCTGTGCTCATCATATCAGTATTTTATTTTCCAACAGCTAGTGCCAGTAGCTCACAGAGTACAACCATTTTAAGCCATCAAAATAATGGTGCCCCCCCATAGTCCAAAATATGTATAGAACTGTATCAATTTTTTTAAAATAAATCTTTCATTGGTTTTCTACTACATTTTTCAGTATGATACATCATCTGCATTACATTAAGTCATACAAGTCTTAGACCCTGTTTACACTAGTGCGTTTTCGTTTTAAAATGGCATTTTAAAATGAAAATGATCCTCGACTACATTAGCGTTTTCACTGCGTTTCAGAAACGATCTCCGTCTACACTACACAACTGAAAACAAATGTCACACGACCATTCATGCAGGTACAACCATAGATATGTATAGGTAGATTTCTTATTGTTTAGATGGCGGACGCATCTACGTGCATGGAGCGGTCAAAAGATGCATCTACCTATACATATCTAAGAGCACAACAATGAGCATGATGTTATTGTTTACACGGTTGTCAAGTATACGCAGAGAGAATGTGGGCAGCCACGCCATTGTTTTCAAAAGTCTCTGTTTTGGTCCGTTTACATTGAAATACACCCTGGGGTTTTCAGACTAAAACGGGGTCTGCAGCATTTTCAAAAGTCTCCGTTTTCGAGTTAGTGTAAACAACAGCCGTAACCATAGCAAAAGTTATGCGTTTTAAAACTAGTAACAACGTTCATTTGTTACTAGTTCTAAAGTGATGTTTTCAAATTAGTAACGGAGGCTTGGGCTCAGCTGTTAAACTGTCAAACTCTGAGATTTGAATTTGTGGTGGAAAGAAGTAGTTCTGCACAAAAGAGAGTTTTTAAAGACACTCCATTGTTGTTTTTTATGTATTTACACACTTGTGCCATCATACTGTTGTACAAACGCAATATCACACTCGTAGCCGTGCGATATGGCCAAATCACAACCATGCTGTTATACAGCCATATCACACAGCTACTCCACAGAAGAACCATTTTTGGTTTCCCAAAGAACCTTTCAGTGATCATTTCCTAGAAGAACCATTTTTGTGAAGAACATTTTAATTATCTAATGAACTTTTTTCCACTATAACTAAACTTCTGTGGAATTGTAAAGTTCCATGGATAATAAAGGTTGTTCATGGAACCATCAATGCCAATTCTTTATTTTTAGGAGTGTAGACAAACCAAACTTTCATGGTGCATGCTAATGTTAAAGAAACCAATAGTGATAACTACTGCTCATAGTAAGGGCAAGATTTACTAAACAGGGCGAATTAGCACAATGCCACAATCCCATAAAAGTGCCAATGGGCGTGAAAAGTTCTGCACCAGATCTACTGACAATATGCAAATTAAAGAACATAAACACAAGAACATAAACAGGAGCAATGCAAATGAGCACAGCCAATGATAATCAGGTGCATGTGATCTACTAACACTGGTGCAGAGTGGGTTAAGACGTACCTTTTTGTCTATGTGTTAAATAATGGTGTAAATACTTGTAAATCACATTGAATTATTTATTTAAATACTCTCCTTCCATGAATGTTGCATGCACAAATGCATATGCAACAAGTTTGGCAAAAATAAAGTTTTTCAATGCCAAAAGAGGGTTAAAAAATGGTTAAAAATGTATCTATGCAGCAGACATATCATGTAAGTGGCAATTCCCAGAAAAGACATCTGACACTTTTGTGAGGGTGCTTGTGGTTTTTGTGCACTGGAGTCTGAGACTTCTAATCCTTGTTTTAAAAGATGTTAAAATTATAGTTTTAAATTGCTAAGCATTTTACATACATCTAGTTCTTCATAGTAGTGGTTGACAAGGACGAGTTCAGGGTCGGCCCCAGGAATGTGCTTCATCACCAGGTTGTGGCTGAACGGATGAACATTAAGGATGTACTCAACACTTAAAACTGCCTCCTGCCTGACAGATACTAGACATAAGTGTCCTGAGAATTACACCCGTCTTTAGATTCGGTCAACATGTAAATGGTATATTCACATTCCAGCTGAACAAAGAAAGGACTGAAAGGCAAAGGATGTGGATACGCCACTGGATATCACATGACAAAGTCCTGAACAGCTAAAAGTTAATCTGTTTAAAAGCTGTAACTCTGTAAAGGTTTTGTTTTTTGATCGAATTACAGAATGGCCTGCGGTCCCACCTCCTCAGAAAAGCTGCAGTAAAGACACACAGAATACACTTCTGGAGGGAAGTGAAAAGTGAGAAGGGAGTGGAAACAGTGCTAGACAAAAGACTGTAAAACAATCACTACATTTAAGAATGAAAGATGTTGTTTTCGAGGTATAGTTTAGGTTAAACGTAAGTTGCATTTACAACATTAAGAAGAGTTGAGATTTTGAATATATGAATTTATACAAAATAAACATGAAATGGAAAACAAAAACTTACGTAAAAAGAATTATTCATGTTTATTTATTATATCATCTTTTACTTTTTGTGATACAGTAAATGTCTTGACATTTATAGTGTTCTATAGTGAAAATTAGAAATAGAATGAATGGTAAGTTTATTGATTTGAAAAAATCAATTTATAAAATGACAAATATAGGATACTGAAAACTATTTTATGTTTTAATATGCAGATAAATATACTTAAGTGCTTCATCCAATTTCAACTTATTTTGTATTGTTATATTTAACATCACTTTTAAATGTGGATTAAATTAATTTATTTAATACGACATATATATATATATATATATATATATATATATATATATATATATATTTTTTTTTTTTTTTTTTTTTTTTTAACTGACATTCTTGTTTTCCATCATTGGCTGACTGGTCATCTGGTGATCTTAAAGGATACTAAAGAGGAATGTCCTGGGTCACAAATGCCTTGACCTGTTATGAATTGAGAGGAGAAAAGAAAATATTTCAGTAAAACCAGATAAGCTGATGTGTGAAGTTTTCAGTAACACTTTTCATTATTATTGTTTGTCTGGATATCACAGTGATGATATGAAGTGAATGTTGTAAGCTTACCTCCCTCAGCCTATTCAACTGTCATCCACCACACGTCTGGTAAAAGTTGAGAAATAAGATATAACAATTAAAATACACTTAAGAGTTACTATAGATTGTATACATTTTGTTATATAGCCGTTTTATGTAGGTTCTCTAATCTGATTGGCCGCCAAGAGTGCTGATATTTAATACAACGGCACTGGGACTTCCCCTTCTCTGTGTTAGTGTTTTTGCTTTCTCTTTACTCTCTCCTTTTGGCGGGTTTTAACTCTCACATACTTCTCCAGACCAGGTTTTGGTCTGCATTACTTGTTGACATAAAAACTTGATGCTTTGCATACAAAGAAATACAAAGTAACTTTGCAGACCAACAGCACAATAGTTGAGAAAAATGATTTAATAACTCAAACACAATCACTTGTCGCCACCTAATGGTGCAGGATGCAATCTGAACTGGTAAATCCCTACCACAAACACAGACTTAAAATCTGTCTCAAACACAAAATAAAAAAGCAAAAAGTCTCAATGCTTTTGGAGTTTATATCAGCACTCAAACATTTGAAATCAAAGGTCAGTACAATTGTATAATGTTTAATAATTGTTTTTCTAAGTGTATGTACTATTTTGGGGGATTTTTTTGTTTTCTCAGGTTAGACCAAACTGGCTTTTATTTTGGCATGTAAATTTTATATAGACCTATATTTTGACATTCAATTCAGTAATGAATTCTGCGGCAAAACACTGGTTTCATTTCAGTACATCAGTATCGTTCACTAAACTCCGGTGCGTTAACCAGACACAAGCACTTCAGTTTATAAACATTAATTAAACCCCTAAACTAAAAACGTATCTGAGCGATTATCAGTTCACCACTGAAGCGCAACAGAGATTTACAAATGATACTTCCTGAATGTCTCCCTTGCACTAGGGATTAGCCCACACATTCATCGAAAACACTGTGTGCAAACGTCGGAGATTTGCCAGTTCAAACAAACGACTAGTTACACAAGCAGGTTAATTGTTTTCAGGTACATTCTCATGTTTACAAGCCGTATATCTTCGAGTCCGAACGCATCATCTGCTGGACACTAAAGGTGAATGAAAGGTTTCACTCACCTCCACTCTGGCCTTTGCAAGACCATTGAGCTTTTTCGTGTCCACTTCATATGATAAGATGACGGAGGGAAACAGGGCAGTGAAGATCAGCGTCCACATGCTGCCGGAGAAGACGATGCCCGAGCCGATCTGTCTGCTCTCCACTGGCTCTGCCACGTCATGGAGCTCATATTTCGCTCTTTCTCTTTTTTTTTTCGTGCTGTTTTTGAAGGGAACATCTATCGCTATCTAGAGGCAGAGAGAGAAATTCCCCATAAAGGTGAAATGGGACCACGGATTTAGTGATGAGATGATACAATTTCAGTGTCTATTGTGAGTTTGTGTGTATTTCATATGCTTAACAATTACCGGTAACACTTCACTACAATACGGGTGCACAAATATGCATTAATTCATGCTTAACTAACGCACAGATAATCATATGTTAATATTTACTCACAACTTAATCTATGAATCATATAGAATGTTCATTAGTTGCTGATGTAGCAATCATTAATAAATGGTTTAGTTCTTCATGAATGATACATTAACTTGTGATTATCTGTGCATTAGTTCAGTATGAATTAATGCATAATTGTGCACCCGTATTGTGAAGTGTTACCGAATTACCCATGATAAATGCATACACGTCACACACACAGGTTTAGAAAATATAGAAAACAATAAATAAATGTATATTATTTACAAATGTTATAAAATATGTAGATGTTTTGGAGTACACCTGTTGCATGTTTAGATCATATTCAGACTGGTTTGCAAAACACAGCCAGGTTTTAAGAAAATAGCTCACCCAAAAATTAAAATTTGCTGTATATTTACTCGCCCTCAGGCCATCCAAGATGTAGATGAGTTGGTTTCTTCATCAGAAGGGTGACATCACTTGCCCACCAATACATCCTCTGCAGTGAATGGGTGCCTTCAGAATGAGAATCCAAACAGCAAATCACAATGATCCACAAGTAATCCACACAACTCCAATCCACCAATTAACATCTTGTTAAGCCAAAAGCTGCATGTTTGTAAGAGCTGTTTTGTTTTGGACTGTTTTCTCTTTTAAACAATGTCTGATCTGTGCACATTCTCACCTGACAACTTTTTCACCAAAGAAAGCAAAATTGTGTAGAGAATTCATATTTTAGCCAGAATAGAACATCTTAAAGGGGTCATTGGATGCCCATTTTCCACAAGTTGATATGATTCTTTAGGGTCTTAATGAAAGGTCTATAATATACTTTGGTTAAAAATTCTCAATGGTTGTGTAAAACAACACCCTTTTTACCTTGCCAAAATCAGCTCTGCAAAAAATCATCCTATTCTGATGGATTAAAACAAACTCATCTATATCTTGAATGCCCTGTGGGTGAGTACATTTTCATTTTTGGGAAAACTATTCCTTTTAGCTTCCTGAGGTTTCAGTAGCAGTTATGGGAGTTTGTGAGATGGAATCTAACCCAAAGTCTTTGGGAAATAATATGGAAGAATATGAAATGTCCCTTATATCTGATCTGAATTTATAGGTGATTATGAAAATCATCTTACAAATTGATCTTATGTGATATTATGTGAAAATTTGTGTGTCTACAGTAACAAAGTGTGATGCTACAGGGAAACCATGTTTTGACTTCAGTGGTTGTCTAGACAAACATTTACATAGTGGTGTTTTAAATATGCATGGGGTTTATTAGTCTGATACTGAACTGCTGTGTCATTAACAAGTATTCTGGGTCCACTCTGCAGGCTTTTTTTAAATAAAATAAAATAAATGCACACATGAATCGTTCACAGTACGATAAATGGATTTAGTTTTGATTTTATGCTGACTTTGTTAGTTTTCTTTTATTGTGACTGGGCTATGGATATGTGACAAACCAATCACATAAGCAGATGAATCAAGACAAAAATATAAAATATACTCTTTATTCTGTATAAGTGATTGTAAATTTTATGAATTTATTTTATTTAGTTTTTCTTCGGATTCCCTTTTCTTTGTATAGTTAAATATTAAAAAGAAAAACGTTATTTTGAAATGTGTTTAAATGAACAAATAAAGTATGGGAAAAATATATAGTGTAAATAATGTATAAAGCCTAAATGCATGAATATTGTGTTGTGCTGTAGTGAACAGCAGTGCCTCTGTTTGTACAGAAGCTGATGCAGTTCAGACACTCAAGTCTAGTGTGTACCAGAGTATGAAATACTGTAGATGACACTCTAACCAGTGGCAGTTTCAGCTTACATAATCACTCTCACAAAACACACATCTCATTTTATTAAAATGGCTCACTTTCTGCAGCTATATAGCACAAAGAACACTACAGTCATATGCCATAATATGTTTTGCTAAAGCTGGCAAAACACCAGAGAAATCCAAGGGTAGAATACATATAAACCCAATGCAAATAAACATAGCTAACATGTAACACATGCTTCTGGGTATGCACATGACATACACTAATCTGAAGTTCAGTGGTTTTGAATAAACAGATTTTCTTATAAGATACTCTTATCAAATTAATGACATGTGCATTCTTAAAAGAATCATAGTGGATTATGCAGTTCAACGGTAACCGAACAGAAGAGAGGAGATGACCATAGTAGAACTGGTGTAGAAAGAAACCACGGCAGAGCTGAAGACTCTCATAGAGGAGACAACAGAGGAAGAGACCAAGGCGGAACCGGCAAGGTAAAAGAACCTGGTGGAGCCACAGAGACGACGATTCACGGGCGGAAACCAAGGAGGAGCAGGAGGCACAGCGGACCAGCGTCATGGTCATAGTCCCAGAGAATCAAGGTGTAATTGAAGAGTCAAGAGGCGGAGTGATGAATGTATCTTAAAAGGGAACTAATTGACTGTCTTCAGAAACTTTTGATTGCATTTCATTTAAAGGGATCCTATTATGCTCTTTTACAGAGTCTTGATTTTGTTTTGGGGGTGTACTAGAACATGCCTTTATGCTTGGTGGTTCGAAAAACGCATTATTTTTAACAATTTACATTATTACAATACATTTCTCCCAGCCTGGCACAAATGGTTTGATTAGTTCCAGGTTTAATGAAGGCCCGCCTTCCGAAAAACAAAATGTGTTGTGACTGGTCAGCTGTCCCACTGTTGCGATTGGCGAACAGCTTAGACGGTGTTTCAGTACTGCCATGCCCCAACGTCCCACGCAAGTCCCGTGTACAACTGTTAGCACAAGCTAGATTAAAGTGATTCTTACATTTTAAATATGGATATTTTTCTTACAAAAACTTGATTCGCTACAGGAGGCCTTCATTGAGACACTTTTTATTATGGATGGATGTATATTGTTGTATATTGTTGACCAAGGCGGAGCCGGAGGGACGAGAGAGCCCGGTGGAGCTGGTGGGCCGACGGGCAATGGTGGAGACAAGGGAGCTGAGAGCCGGGGTGGAGCCGCAGGGTCAGAGGGCCGAGGCCGAGTCCGGGACTCTGGGGCTGGAGGCAAAGACAAGGGATCCTCCAGCCATGACGCCGATGGAGACTGGCAGATCCGCGGCGAGCCCACAGCACAGATGGTGGGCTGAGGGTGAGCTGAGAGGCTGTCAGGACACAGCGGTGGCAGAGCTGAAGCAGCAGGGCTGCTAGATGGAGATAACTGAGGGAGGGTGGGTGGGAAGACAGGCAGGTAGACAGTTCAAGGTAGACAGATTGTTCAGGGCAGGCAGGAAGTTCCATTTCTATATCCTTAGTGAAATCAATCAAATCTAGTTCCATATTTAAATGTCCCAGATCCAGACATTGCTCACCATCAGCGATGGTGCATTGGGCGGTGCTGTCCTCAGCACCCTCACGCCCAACTGGAATATCCACCGTCGCAGGCACTGTGGCCAGCTCTTGCACCAGGTCGGACTCGATAGGCTCAGGCTCCGTAGCAATCTCTCATGCAGTCGCTCCCATTGGCGATGGCTCTGATGCTCTTGGCTCTGGCTCTCCATCTGCGGTGAGCTCGGGCTCTGGCTCTGCGAGTTGGGGTGTGGGTTGGCTGGGCTCTGGGTCTTGTTGCGAGACGTCTGCGAGGTGTGGCTGAACTAGATTGCTATCCTCCTCCACTTCGCCTACGGTGTACTCTGAACCGCATGCACACATTACGAGGTTGATGTATTGCTGTAGGGTCCAGCAGGGATCTCCGTCGGGCAAGGCGAAACGGAGGTCATCGTCCAGTCCACACCTAAACCCCTCCATCAGGCAGACGTCGTCGCAAGTGGCACGGTGGCAGGTGCCGACAAACTCCTCCACGTAATCCTCCAGGTCCCTGCTATTCTTAAAGATGAAGATCGTAATTCCATCCAGAATGGTGTTACCCCTCCTTGGGGCAACGTTAATTGAGGCAAGGTCCATGGGGGCAAAAGAAAAAACTGGTGAAAACGAAAAAATAAAACGCAGGGGAAAAATCGTCTCTTAAATGTTTGTAGGTCCGGTCTTCTGTCATGACACGTGTTGGATGAACGCACTCGTACAAAGATAACGGTAAAATCCAAAAGTCTTTAATATAATCCACCATGAACTTACAGGAAGACAGCAAAACACATGCACAATAGACGAGACCAGACACAAAGCATAGAACAGAAACAACTTATAAAAGGTGGCTAATGAAACACGCAGGTGAAGCGAGTTAACTAATCAGGACACAACAAGGGCAGGAAGAACCAAATATACGCACAAGAGGGAGAAACCAACATAAACAGTCCACAGGGGTGTGACATAGGGTAGGTGTAAGGAGGGATTTATTGTCCCAATAAGGTGGCATCCATTTAATAAACTGAATTAAAATTATAATTTACACTCAATATGTTACTACTGCATACTATTTTCTAATGCACTACAATACTTAGATGCAGATAATTGCCGCTATTTGCAACAAGTAGTATAAATACCAGAAAATCCTGCTAGGTGTAAACAGAATCTATAGCTATCTGCACCTAGTGGTGTAAACATTAAGTGTAACAGGAACTTGAATATATAAACTGCCTCCTCATTTTAAAACACCACTGCACACCACTGCTGTAAAGGTATTTTTACTAGTTATAATGTTATTGAAGACATCATTAATTCTATTTTAACTAGTTGCTACCTGCCTTTGTTGATATCAATAATTACTTTATTACTAATTAAAATGTGAATATCACAAATTCAGTTGTTACTAGTTAAAATGTTAATTCTTGATATCTGTAAATGCATTTCAACATGACACATTTGTTATTTCTGATATCTGAAAATGTATTTCTGATATTAATATAATTTCTGATATCTAGCTTTCTTACTAGTAACAATCACAATTATGATATCAGAAATGAACATTTTTACTAATAACAATTTCATTGTTGATATCAAGAAAAGACATTTACACTAGTAACCATGTGATTACTGATATCAAAAATAAGGGCTTTTACTAGTAATTGTATTTCTGATATGTGGCAATGGAATTTCAATTAGTAAGAAATCAATTCTTGATATGAACAACTGATTTTGAATGGCAGCCTGTGGTGACACTTAACTAGTGAAAATACAATTACAAGAATTATATTTTTTACTAATTTCAGGAATTAGTATTTTAACTAGTGAAAACTGAATTGTTGATATTGTTAGATCGCTGTCTCCATGCCTAGACAATTAAGATCCAGCCCCGGACGCCAGATCCCGTCAGAAAATATCAGTTCGTCTTCAAAACATCTTCTAACATCAGGCCCAGCTCCAGAAATGAGATGAAGGGTGGGCCAAGTGATATTCGAGGTGGGCTCGGGGTGGGGTGTAGTGGTAAATACATACATTATTTTAATACATGTTAAAAGCACATTTTTAGTTTATAGGGCCTATTAATAGTGTCTCAAAATAGCACAGCTGAGAACACTATAGATGTTCTTAAGATTATCTTACTAAAGAATAATTTTTAGTATATTAAGTACAAAATTAGTGTGTGAAAACAGAGCACTGTACGTTATGGAACTAAACATTTTTTTCACCTGGGTCACCTGGGGTAGTTGGTGTTACACAGTGTTATGCTCATACACTGATTACATTATTTGTCAACTGCCTTCACTGACGTTTAGCATTTTTATAGAAATAAAAATCATTTAGTTTAGTTGGAAAACATACCCTACAATTCTAAACTGAGAGCAACGTGATATCATGATAATTCGTATGTATTTTATTTGGATGTTAAACAAGACTACACTTTAAACCCTTAAAATAAATAACATTTATGCAATCGTTTAACCATTCATGTAGTATATACTTTGTTTGTCGTGGTGGGACACAAAAGGCGTTTTCTTTGGTGTATACAATACACCAAAACGCAACATAATTACAAAATTAAGCGATTTTATTTGTGCCCTGAACTCCAAATCTTCAGAATCCATAGGACTGCGAGGAACAGACCTAAATTCAAGCCTTTACGCCGAAGTGCATTTTACAAACTTAAATATTGCTGCACCAAGAAAAGACTAGTTTTACGGCAGGAAAATTGAACCCTCATTGGCTCTCACAGGCTCTCGCCTGCATTCGTCACAGTTTACGACATGCGCGTTTCTGGTGAGTTGTGTTTGAATGATGCGCGCGCACCTTCAGCCCAGCCAGCAATGACATGTGGGGCCCAGATGGGTTAACTACGCGTTCCATGGGAACTGTGTGGGCATGGGCTTTGGCTGGGTGAAATCAGCGGGTCCCATGTAGGTTTTGTAGTATGAGTCCCACATAGGAAGCCCATATGAGCTGATTACATGGGCCCCATAAGGGACAGGCATGGGCCAAGTGGGCATGGGTTTGATCTGGGAACACATATATGGGTCCTGCATGGCATATTTATGGGCCAAGTGGGCATGGGTTTGATCTGGGAACACATACATGGGTCTTGAATGGCATATTTATGGGCCAAGTGGGCATGGGTTTGGTGGGGTGGGGGGTCGGGGGGTGCTGCCGGGGCCTCCGGGTGTGTGGCTAGGGCGCGGGGGCGGGTTCCGGCACATCCCGGGGAGGCGTCTGGGGCGGCCTGGTCCTCCTCGGCGTTGGCTGGGCCTCGTGTCCGTTGGGGGTGGGGGGGCTGCAAGAGCCCTAAGAGAAAAAAGAGCGTCGACAACACAAACGCCATGAATGTATTTGGATGTATTTTTTGGAGAGATGTTTTGTTTTCTTTTTTTCCAGAGATTTTAAAAAAATACAGTACAGACCAAAAGTTTGGACACACCTTCTCATTCACTCATTCAAAGAGTTTTCTTTATTTTCATGACTATGAAAATTGTAGATTCACACTGAAGGCATCAAAACTATGAATTAACACATGTGGAATTATATACATAACAAAAATGTGTGAAACAACTGAAAATATGTCATATTCTAGGTTCTTCAAAGTAGCCACCTTTTGCTTTGATTACTGCTTTGCACACTCTTGGCATTCTCTTGATGAGCTTCAAGAGGTAGTCACCTGAAATGGTTTTCACTTCATAGGTGCGCCCTGTCAGGTTTAATAAGTGGGATTTCTTGCCTTATAAATGGGGTTGGGACCATCAGTTGTGTTGTGCAGAAGTCAGGTGGATACACAGCTGATAGTCCTACTGAATAGACTGTTAGAATTTGTATTATGGCAAGAAAAAAGCAGCTAAGTAAAGAAAAACGAGTGGCCATCATTACTTTAAGAAATGAAGGTCAGTCAGTCCGAAAAATTGGGAAAACTTTGAAAGTGTGAGAAGGTGTGTCCAAACTTTTGGTCTGTACTGTATATATTTTTGATTTATTTACCAGTATGTTGTAAAATTTAAATTGTTAAAGATTATGTTTGTTGTTCAATGTCATATATCATGAGTGTATTTTGTATTGTATTTTTTGGAGTTTTTTTTTCAGAGATTTTTTTAAAATATATTTTTTAGTTTACCTGTATGTTGTGACATTGTTTTTTAAAGATAATTTTTCTTGTTCAATTTAATATATTTCTTGCAGTCCAAAGCATCAAGTGTCTTGTATTTATCTTGTACTTATATTCATTCTTCGTTTTTAATTTTTCTTAGATTGTTTCCTTAAACCATTTGGCATGGTTGGGCTTAGATAGGCCTTGCATGAATTGCCCTGTTAGGACCAACATAAGATCCTTACAGAGCCCACTTTAAGCCCATATGGGCATTCACAGTTGAATCCTGGTGCAAGCCCACTTTAAACCCCTTTAGGCAGGTGGGGCCCAAATGGGTCTGACATGAATTACCCAGTTAAGACCCTTTACAGGTCCCCCTAAAAGCCCATCTGGGCTATCACAGCTGGCCCCGAAGTGGATCCCGGGTGCAAGCCCACTTTAAACCCCTTCAGACTGGTGGGGCCCAAATGGGTCTGACACGAATTGCCCGGTTAAGACCCACATAAGTCCCTTACAGATCCCACTAAAACCCACCTGGGCATCCATGGCTGGCCCCATGTGGATCTTGGGTGCAAACCCACTTTAAACCCCTTTGGGCAGGTGGGGCCCAAATGGGTCTGACACGAATTGCCCGGTTAAGACCCACATAAGACCCTTACAGATCCTACTTAAAAAACCCGCCTGGGCATCCCACGGCTAGCCCCATGGATCCCGGGTGCAAGCCCACTTTAAACCCCTTCAGACTGGTGGGCCCCAAATGGGTCTGACATGTATTGCCCGGTTAAGACCCACATAAGACCCTTACAGATCCCACTTAAAACCTATCTGGGCATCCACGGCTGGCCCCCATGTGGATCCCGGGTGCAAACCCACTTTAAACCCCTTTGGGCAGGTGGGGCCCAAATGGGTTTGGCATGAATTGCCCAGTTAGGACCCACATAAGACTCTTACAGATCCCATTTAAAGCCCATCTGGGTAGCCATGTTGCAGAGCCCACTTTGGACCCATTTGGGCAGGTGGGGCCCATATCGGTCTGACATGAATTGCCCAATTAAGACCCATGTAGTACCCTTACAGGTCCCACTTTTAGTACGTCTGGGCTTCCACGGCTGGCCCCAATGTGGATCCCGGGTGCAAGCCCATAATGGGGCCCACATTTGCCGCCCATGAAGCCCTCATCTGGGCCCCACATGTCATTGCTGGCTAGGTGGTGTCACACCGTCTGGGCCTGGTGCTTTCCTCCTTTTGTTCTTTCTGGTGAAGTGGAGGAGGGAGGGATCTAAATCAGTAATACAAGGTTTTAAAAAGCTGAGTCTAAAATCATAGTGATTGTTTTGTCCAAACACAGCCTAATATTCATATTATTACATAGACCTATTCATGGAAGCTCATAATAACCTCACAATCTCAACAAAATACACACACTCTCTCTGGTAAGACACTCAAAAGACTTGAACAAACGACGATGGAAAAAGGCAAAGTAAGGCACTACAAGGTCACACACGATGGCACAAGCATGGCCGAAGTTGAGTGTTTGAGACCGTCCTTATATCTGGGTAATGTGAGGAGGAGAACCAATCGCAGCCTCCAGCAAATTATCTCAAGGAACCGCCCACCTGCAACAAAAACATGCACATACACAAGGGGGCAGAATGCAAACAACGAACAAATGACTTAGACTCATAACACCCCCACCCACAAAATAAAACATACCATGTTTTACTGATTAACACGAGACAGTGAATCAGCAATCACACTGTCCATACCCTTTTTATGATAGATCTTCAAGTTGTAACTTTGACAGATTAATGACCAGCGCATAAGACGATGATTAGCATTAGACATGCGTTGGAGAAAGATAAGAGGGTTATGGTCAGTATAAACAGTAACAGGTTGTGAGCTGGAACCAATATAGACCTCAGAGTGTTGAAGATTGAGAATTAAGGCGAGGGTTTCTTTTTCTGTGGTAAAGTAGTTAACCTGGTGTTTGTGAAGCTTTTTGTAATAGCCAGTCATTCCAAGAAACCAACGGAGCTCTTTTCTAGTTTTAGGAACTGGGAAATCAAGGATGGCTTGTATCTTGGAATTAAGAGGCCGAACTCGACCATTCCCAGCCTCCTTTCCCAAGTACGTGACAGTGGCACAACCAAATTCACTCTTAGTTAGGTTAGCATCTCTGAAATGTTTGAAGACATCATCCAAGGTTCTGAGATGGTCTTCCCA
>VONZ01002089.1:0-70106 GCA_012976165.1 Labeo catla
AAAAGTTTGAAATGTATTTGAATGTGATGGTTTAATTGTAGTGGCACCTTATTAGGCTTAATCTCCGATCTGTCTATAATGCTGTCCAAAACTTGCGCTCAGACCCAGAGAATATGACTCATTTAAGATGATTGTTACGGGTGGCTGTGTGGCAAGGATGAGCAGACAAACACGGAATACAAATATTTAACTTTGAATTAGTTTAAACGTAGACAGGCACAGGAATCCAAAAAGGCAGAGGGGTAAACACACTTCAACATAACATTCACAATTTTCATATTTTTGTTTGTTGGTAAAAACAAGTGAGCTTATTACTTTAATATTTCTTTCACATGCGTCGGTGCCCTTGATACTTAGTCTGATTGTATATTAATTATATATTATTTAGTATATCTTATATGATATCTTTAGCTAAATCAAGCTGCGCGTCACATCACATTTTTCTTTTGGGTTGAATTCCAGGCTGTATACTGTAGGAACAGGCTGCGCTGCATCTGGTTGTGAGCACAATAGTACAGATAATGAACTCACATGGGAAAGACTGTACAGTACCTCTTGTTGGATTTATACAAATTAAATAAACACAAATTTGTTTTTGATTGATTTAATGAAATAGACCTTTCAAGTTGTCTATAGACATAACAAGGTGAGGCAGAAAATGCACCCTTTTACTTCACAAAAGCAATTTGCAACATTTTGTTGTTATTGTGAAAGTACATTTGAAATGTAAAGTTGCCATCTGATGAAGAGCCTGTGAGCTCGAAATGTCACACGCTATGCGAATCCTAATCCTACTAAACATGCTGCTACAATTAAAACCATTACATTAAAATAACAGTGTATTTCTATAACTTCAGCAGCATGCATGTCCTGGTTTATGTCGACCGTGGCAAAGGCAGCGGGGACAAACGAACAGTTTAGCAACATAACATCTCGTTATTATGACATAATTGAGTGGAAAAAATAATATATGCATTGCAGCAATGGATCTCTGTACTTGTAGGATTGATTTTTTTTTTGGTCTGGAGCTTCTAAAGTATTTAAAGTATCTAAATATGCTGAAATTAAGGCGCATTTACTTGAGATGCAAATGTATCTTGAGAACTTACAACAAAACAAACATCTGTCAGTGGGGTATTTTTAATAGGGCATTTGCACAGGAAAACAAGACAAATAAAATTGTATGTATTTTTTCTTTGTAAAATTAATTTTGAAATAATGGAGATCTGTTCTCAGAATCGGAAATGGGAAGATTAATTTTTAAACTTTGAAGTGTTGCTAATGCAACTCATTGTGTTCTCTCTAGACATTTACATTTGCAGAGCATATTTACATCACATATTCCCTTTGATTTATTTTATAATATATCTTTCTTGGTCCTAAAGTTCTCTAGCCCTTCAACTGATATCTCTACTGTATGGTCACTCGCGAGATCTGTTGTGCGAGCACAGGGACCTGGTGCTTCAGCACCTCAGCCATCTGGGACTTTATGTCATTTTTTTTTTCTCTCGTGTTTACTATCGTTAGTACTCCATTAGCCGGTTCCGTTTTTTTCATATGTATCTTTACATTATTCAAGTCGGTTCAAACGCAATGAATGCATTTAAAATTGTAATCCGGCAAGGATGCAGCAAAACTATATTATTTACCCGGCCATGCTCTTGGCCAAGTCTGAGGTACATCCACACCATCTCCTCCAGTAAAACGTAAAATATTAAAACAAATATGACCAATGCTGGCTCCATAACTTAAACGTCTAAACCTGTCAGGCAGCGCCCCTCTCACACGTTGCTATGTGACAGGAGCGGTAATCGGGAACACCTGGTGGCGCAATTAGGAATTCCTGCGAAGGTGGAGCATCTCATGCACTTCGGAGGGTCCTTCGTGCACTTCGGAGGCGTGGCCTTCGAAGTCCATGCACTTCGAAGTGCGTGCACTCCACTTTGGGACACAGCTTTTGACTGGCTCAGCGAAGGTGCCAGTCGTTACACCATAGTTTGAGCTGTTTATAGCCAGCCAATGCATATGCTGAAAAGTTTTGATGGATGGAAGTGATAGCCAACTACACTGACCGTGCTTTATCAATTTGTTAAGAGCGCCACCTGTTGGTCAGAAGTTATACACCATTCAATAAACATTTTGTTATATTCCTTGAATCATGCCGAGAATACTGATACCAATTATACCATAATTGGACAAACTTCCTGTCCGCCATTTTGGTTAAAATTGAAAACCTACTTTTTCAAACTCCTCCTAGACCGTTGGTCCGATTTTCACAAAATTTGACTCAAATCATCTTCAGACTGTGCTGACGAAATGTTATGGATTTCGTGTCGATAGACAAAACTGTTTTTGTACAGCGCCACCACAAATTTTAGGCTGGATGCGAAAATGACTCTGAGGCTGTATCTCTGTAAAGCTTTGACATAATGATCATCTTCAGACCATGGTGACAAAAAGTTATGGTTTTCGTGTCAATAGACGAAATGGTTTTCATTTAGCACATCAACAAATTTGTTGGAAAGATCCCAAACTGCATCTGAGGCTGTATCTCCACAAAGCTTTGACATATTTACACCAAACTTTGTATGTGCCATTATCACCTCACACTGACCACGTCACTTTAATTTGGTAACAACGCCACCTATTGGTCAGAAGTAATACACCATTCATTAAACATTAATAAAGAGATTTCCAAAAATGCTAATAACTTCTGATTGCATTAGTCTATTGTAACAAATTACATACCAATTACACCACAGTTGGCCAAACTTCCTTTCTGCCATTTTGATTAATGTACAAAACCTACTTTTTCAAACTCCTCCTAAACCGTTGGTCCGATTTACACTAAATTTGACTCAAATCATCTTCAGACCGTGCTGACAAAATGTTACGGATTTCGTGTCGATAGACAAAACTTTTTTTTTTTACAGCGCCACCACAAATTTTAGGCTGGATGCGAAAATGGCTCTGAGGCTGTATCTCTGTAAAGCTTTGACTTAATGACACCAAACTTTGTGTGTGTCATTGTCACCTCACACAGAACACGTCATATCAATTTGAAAACAGCACCACCTGTTGGTCAAAAGAGATAAGCTATTAAATTATATTATTATTGGTTGTATTTATGATTTTCAGCCATTTCAACTGATCTCATCATAAAATGGCTTTAATTACTCGTTGTAGTCGGTCCGTTGCTCCTTGCTGTGCCTAGCTCCTCATTCTGCCTCTTTAGTGCTTGGCCCCGCAATTGCTCCTTGCAGCTATATTTTTATTTATATCCAATCCTTTAGTTTCAATTCCTCGAGCACTTCTAATACTGGACTCATTTAGTATTTTTTGGGGTTATAAACTGAATTTTTCTAAAAGTGAACTATTCCCAGTGAATTCAGCTGCATTAAGTATTTCATATTCAAATTTCCAGTTCAGAGTTGTTAATAATCAATTTCGGTACAATTGGGTGTTCAGACAACACGTAGATATGCTAACTTGTTTAAAGCTAACTTTAGCCCTTTACTTGAACTTACAAAATCACTGTTGTTATCATGGAAACCTCTTCCTCTCTCACTAATAGGTAAGGTAAATGCAACTAAAATGAACATTCTTCCCAAATTTTTATATTTATTTCAATGTTTGCCCATATTTATTCCCAAGTCATTTTTCTCCTGTTTGGAAAAATTGATCTCTTCTTTTATCTGGAATAACAAGCCTAGGCAAATAGATCTAAAACATTTGGTTAAGCCAAAGGAGGTGGGAGGTTTGGCTTTGCCTCACTTTCAAACTTACTATTGGGCAGTCAACTTTAGAAATTTATTATACTGGGTGCAACATGATTTGCAATTGTGTAAACCTCTCTGGGTGCAAATGGAGGCTATATGTTGTTCCCCAGTCACGCTAACATCTTTGCTCTGTTCTTCTATCCCCTCCACTCACAGTATCTTGATTAAGAATCCAGTTGTTAAACACTTTGAGGATTTGGACTCAGTTCCGCAGAGCTCTACAGCTTAAGAGTCCTTCTTCAGTTGCACCTATAGCCAGTAATGTTTCTTTTCCACCTTCTCTTTTTGATGGGGCCTTCAATATTTGGAAGTCGCAAGGATTAGTTATGACTGACCAGCTATTTATAGATAATACCTTTGCTTCCTTTGACCAATTTAAAAAAAATTGGTTTGTCTAATTCACATTTATTTAGATATTTTCATGTTCGGAGCTTTGCCCGTAAACATTTTTTGGAGTTCCCCTCTGCTCCTCCTAGTGGTATTTTGGATGGGCGAGTGCGGGCGAGTGCGGGTAGAGACTCATGTGAAGACAACAGAAGTTGATGCGTTGCCCTCCGCACCCCGTCGTGTGTGCTAGCCAACACCCTTTTTACAATCTGTATAGATGATAAAGCACATTCTGTCGGCAATTATGTAACACAGCGGTAACGCATGCTTGTAACTATATGCTAATTACTCATTTGGAAATTATAACGCGTTAAATTACTCCGTTACTAAAAAAAATAATCAAATTACAGTAACGCGTTATATAGTAATGTGTTACTGCCCAACACTGCTAGTAGGTCATTAAAATCTCTATGGGAGGAGGATTTAAGTACTACTTTATATAATGAGACTTGGGATGCTGTCTTAAAAAGGATACATTCTTCTTCAGTTAGCTCTAGACACAGGCTTATTCAGTTTAAGGTGGTGCATCGCATTCATTGGTCTAAGGTACAACTTAGCAGGATATTTCCTGATTTGGACCCCACTTGTCCACGTTGTGTTCCAAAGCCAGCCTCTTTGTTTCATTCTTTTGGGGCTTGTTCTAAATTATCAAGGTTTTAGGGGAGAATTTTCAAATGTTTTTCAGAAATATTTAATACTGTAATAGACCCCAACCCCTTGACAGCTTTATTTGGGGTTCTTCCGGAAAATGTGAAACTGACAGTTTTAGAGATGGATAATGCATTTTGCACACTGTTGGCTAGACGGCTTATACTAATTAATTGGAAGCTGCCATCTCCTCCAACTTATCGTCAATGGGTCTTTGACCTGCTTTTTGCCCTCAAACTTGAAAAGATTAAATTTGGAGTCCGAATGAAACCCAATCTTTTTATAAAATCTTGGAGCCCATTTTTGGAATACTTTAAGGATGCAGATTCTGGATACATTTTTTGTTTGTTTGTTTGTTTTTGTTTTTTTTTTTCTTTTCCTCTACAACTTCTTGCTTGTTTAGATCTTTATTTGTATGTTTATATTTGTCACGAATCTGGTCGGTGACCTGCGGTCCGCTCACCACCAGAGGTCGCTCTCACCATACCCGCACACTCTGTCTGTTGTACCACACCCCGGACTACATCTCCCGTCATGCATCACGTTGATAGCGTCAACACACGTGACCTATCAGCGGCACCATATAAGCCCCGGTCTTTTCCCATGCAAGTCACGGATTGTTGATAGTGTTTCTCCCATTGTTTAGCGTTTCCTAGTTCCTTGTTCCTTGTGTTTGATTCCCTCGCCTGGCTCCCCGTTTTCGACCGTTCGCCGCCTGCCTTTTCGGACTATCGCTCGTCATAAGGACTATTCTCTCGTCTCACCTCTGACATTCCTGTTTGCTGTTGTCTTGACCCTGCCTGTACGACCATTTATCTGTCTCGTCTGATGAATAAAAGCTCGCAAGTGGATCCGCTCGCCTCTCGTCCTTTACTCCGTGTAACAATATTATTGTGACTTGTGACTATATTATGTTTATAGGAATGTGGATATTTAATATGCTTACTTATTTTTGTGTATTATTATTATTATTATTATTTTCATAATTTTTCAGTTTTGTAACAACTTGATACTTGTATTGTACCTTGAGATGCTTGTGCTTTTCTTTAATAATAATTATTAAAAAAAAGGATAAACTAGTGTTTTCTGAGTCAATGTCGCAAAGATGAAGTTGCCGATCCTGACTCGCCATCTCCTCTTTGGATGCGCCTTTAGAGAGAAATGCATCTTTACAGATTACATAATGAATGAGTTTTTGTTTTCGATTTGCTTTATTTCGTTAAGTTATTATTTAAAGCTTTCTATAGATATATGTATCATGTATGTGAGGGATGTACTTGCAGAGTTTCAGTTCATTTTTGTGAAGCGCTCCTATTGAGACCACAGAAGGCACATCATGTTTGTTTTCTTTACTGTTTGCTACGATTTGTTGCTATTGTGAGTGCACACAAATAAAAGTAGACCCTTTACAGTTTGGAATGATGTATTATTCTTACTTTTATTAGCAAAAATGACAGAATATTTAAAATGGTTTACGCTGTGATTGCACTGGCGCCTCCATGTTCTGCAAAGCGGCTTTAGCTTGCATTCTCCGCACAAATGACTGCAAATGATATGCACCTAATAGAACACATTTATCTAGTTTTAACGTTTAAACTAACATTGTTTTATACTGGAACTGTTTTATATCTATAGATATTTTTTTTTTTTGGCAAGTCGTGATGATTTGAGAAGGCAAAATTAATCAAACAGACTATGATCAGTCTTCCGCTGGCCACTTTCAGCATCATCCATCATAAATATGCAGATGTCATTTCTAAATATTGCAAACGAACGTTTCATACAAAAATGAACGGATTATAGCCTACAAAGTGCGCAAAGCTCGCCCACTTTATTATCACGTAAAAGCGCCAATCATCTCAGTTCACCACGATCTCACAAGTTCTGTTATAATCAATGAAGCTCTCTAAACTACACAATGAATCTCGTATTTACATCGCATCTGCCCTTAGTTAGTCATGAGATGATTCACGAGCGCACAAAACTGCACTTGAAAAAAATGATCCGCGCTTTCAGAGGTGACTGAATTCTGACAAACTAAAACGTTTCTCATTGGCCATTGCTTTCAAGAAATCAGCAGATATGTCAATTTCAATTCACCTATAGGTCAAAACTCAAAAGTAATAAACCATTCATAACACTCTAGTTTGATAGTGCAGTTTAGGCATTCTACTAACAGCAAGTAACTTTGCAACTGCATGTCAACTAGTCATTAGAGCATTAGTAGACTGTCTGCTTAACATCTTCTAACACTCTTCTACACTTTACAAGTATATGTCAACTTATTCTACTAACCCTAAACCTAACCTATCAGTCTGCTCTGAGAGTTAGTGGACATGCAGTTGTAAATTAATGAGAATTAGTTGACATGTAGTTACAAAGTTACTTATAGTCAGTACAATGTCTAAAGTGTAACCCCACTGGTTAACCATTTATAATGAAATTTCCAAAAATGCAAATAACTTTTGATTGCTTTAGCCTATTGTACTTAAACTGATCTCCAAATATTCCTTGGGTCATGCCGAGAACATAGATACCAATTTTGCCAAAGTCTGCTAAACTTCCTTTCCGCTATTTTGATTTATGTTAAAAAAATTGTCACCTCACACAGAACACACCACATTGATTTGATAACAACGTCATCTATTGGTCAAAAGTTATAAGCTATTAAATCATATTACTAGTTGTATTTATGATTTTTCAGCCATTTTGCTTAAAATCATCCTAAAATGGCTTTAATTACTCATTGCTGCAGTTGGTCTGACACTGCATTTTTGTAGTTGAGCGTGTGAATTTCAACATGGCTTCATAACCAAATTTCAGAAACATATTATGTATCATCAAACAAAATGCAAGTGGGGGGTTTTGAGTTTTTTTCACCGCTTTCTGTAGTCCACAAAGACACCCTAACAGTATCATTCACCTCTTTAGAAAAGCTAAAGGCATATCCACTGTATGATGTGCCAAAATCTATAGCAATGTTAAGAAGTGAATTTGCCATAATGCAATCGGAGGTTTCAGTGTTTGAGATCTTGTGTGTGTCTCTTCCTTCATCATTCTGTCTTTTGTAGTCTTTGAACTTGTTTATACGCCCACTGACAAAAGGGGAGTGGACACTATGGGAATATAAATAGACAAGTCAATATTCATTTTAAAACACTGACCTCAAGCTGTGTTACAGAACATAACATTCATTTGGCCTAAGACACAATTAAGATATTTATAAAAAGTATTCAATCAATATTCTATCAATTCTATTTTTTTGTTTTGTTTTTAGAATTCTCTCTTTTCCACATACATTTAAAAACCAAAAACCAAAGGAAAATGAACATCAGCATAAGGTAAGGTATCAGTACTTTTTACTTTTTATCTCTGACCCTGCATTAATTGTGGACTTAATAACTAAATAAGTCATGATATTTATTAAAATAAAACAACTTATTTTATAACTTTTCATGTCAATTTATTTTTACTTAAATTTGCATTTATGTTGATTTTGAGCCTGTTGCATAAATGGAGTATCTGTTTACAGTAAGTTGGCCTTGTTGCACTACACGAGTTACACTAAAATAATCAAATAATACACGAAAATAATCGAAAAGTGTCCCAATAAGGTGGGATCCACTTAATAATTCCAATCAAAAAATTACAAATGTGAAGAAAATAAGCCCTGCTGCTCTTTTTTACATAGTGTAAATAGAATCCATTGCTATTTGGACTTAGTTTTAAGAATTTTACTAAATATAAAAAAGCACTGACTTCTCCATGTACCCTTTTTCACGTGCCTGTGATGACGTGTTTCAACGGTCATCATCATAAATCCTTGAAAGTTTTTTATATTTAGATCTTTAAAAAAATATGCATGTACATTTCTAACACTATACTTTGTATTATATCACCTTTTCATCAAAAACTAGTTAACGTTATGCAAGGGTGTTTCTAAAGCTATGGGAGGGATGGTCAATATGACACTGTTCTCTCTTCTGACTGCTGATATCAGTCTCTCTCATTTACTGTCCTTTGATTGAAAACTCTATCATGTAGTTGTGTTTTGTCTTTTTTTACTATTGAAGCAAATGGGAATGCAAAAATATATTTCATTCCATTTACTTCTCTTGGATTTTACCCAACTATGACGACTTCGCTATGAGAAACCCAGAAATGTGAAAAGGTCTATTGTTGTAGGCAGTCGTTGTTTAAGTGGGATGGTTATCGGTATTTGTCCCATCCCCTATTTGGCTAGGTAAATAGTGACAGTGATAAGCACTGTGTTTTACAGTTATCTACGGTGGCCGAGAGGGCTCAACGTGTTGCAACTTAAGAAAACACATGCAAACAGAAAAACGACAACAAATTAAGAAAACATCTTCATCTTAATCCTGGCAACGCAAAACACAAATAATGGAAACACGCTTACATTCTCACAACACAACCAAACACACAAACTCACTCAAACACACAAAACGCTACTGCAAATAGCACAGACCACAACGGAAATGTTTCAGGGGACCTCAAAAGTGACAACCCAGCTGGGACCTGAATTTTGACCTGATTTTAACCATTAATAAAGCATTGCATTTTTTTCGTGAACTTTGAACATTATATTTACGTTATATTGCATATATTTATTTATTTATATATTTATTTGTGTATATAAGTGTGTAATTCGTCAGATTAGTCTAATAATACCCAAAAGACCAATTAATCTATGATCAGGATCTTAAACAAAATAATCAGGTCCAGATATTGAACATTTATTTTCTATTGCCCTATGCTATTTCATTTTGGACTGGCTTTAAAATAGACATAACAAAGAAATTAAGCAAACCCCTTAATTTAGACTTTCATGATATTTTACTTTGTTTTCAAAACCCTCTTTTCGGATAAACAGGTTTATATTGTAAATCTCTAATTATCTTTTGCAAAGTTTTATATTCACAAGTTAAAAGTAAGTCAGAAGAAACCCTTATATATTACATTTTGTAACACTTATCTTAAAATTTACCCCTCTCTAATATGAGATCTCAAAATAAGAAGCTCATAAAACAAAACAAATTTTAAAAGCTTTTCAAATGTATGTAACTGCCCTGGAATTTCCTTTTTTCTTTTCTTTCTTTGGTATGTTTGTGTTCATTTTGTGTGTTTCTCTTCTGCTGTTATTTATTTATTTTTTGGCAGCTGAATTTGCAATTTGAAATGTTGCCTTGTTTTTGTTCGATGATGAAACTGAATTTAAAAATAATAATAATAATAATCACATCCCAGCTGGGTTCGCATTTTTGAGGTCCCCTGAAACATTTCCGTTGTGGTCCATGCATTTGCAGTGCGTTTGTGTGTTTGGTTGTGTTGTGAGAATTTGCAGCACGTTTCTGTATTTGTGTTGTGAATTTGCAGTGCCTGTGTTGTCAAACTGAGATGTTTTCTTAATTTGTTGTCGTTTTTCCTGTTTGCATGTGTTTTCTTAAGTTGCAGCACATTGAGCTCTCTGCCACCATAGTTATCATCTCAACTGCAACAAAAAAAAGAATAAAAAAATTTGTGCTGCTCATGTTTCATGAATGAGGCCCAATGTGTGTAAAGATCAGATATATATACTCCTATATTATATTGCATTATTATTTTCAGTAAAATGAATGCAGCCAAGACTGACTTCTGCAAGCACTGTATCTTGGATTTAAAACCGTAAGGTGATGAACACATAACAAACATAAAAAAAACTAAGAAATTGTAGAATGAATTTGCTAAATTCTATAATGCTATCTCTAATATTGCTTGTATGCAGAGACCATGAAGAACATGAACTAGAGAACTTCAAGGCAGGAAAACTGGTAATGCCTTTACACACATACACATATGATTGCTGTGGCAAATCAGTATGCAGATAATATAGATTGCAAGCTTTTGTAGGCTACTGTTTTTGACAGAAATAAATCCATTCTCGCATGGCCTGTCTTTCACATGATGTTACATTATTTCCTGTATCAATTCTCATCACTGTTTGTTTGTAAACGAGTTTGTAGACCAGTAGACTAATCCAGTATTTTTGTTTTTAGAATGAATATCTCAAAATATCCATTAAAAAAAAAAAAAAAAAAAAAAACTGTTTAAAATAGCTAGTTCTCATATAAATATTTTAAAATGGAGTTGATCTTTACAGTTGACTCTTTTCCACTAGCCGAACAGTATTTCAGTTGTTTTAAACAATTAAAATCAAATTAAATGTATGCATTTATGCTGATAAGGTGAACATCTTTTAGCTATTTTTAGTGAAAACAGACAGGCCTATTTATTGCAGTATACTGTGTTAACTATACAGCAGCAAAAATTTGATTATTTTTTAAATTATTGAAAAATGACTTTAATGTCTTTAAAGCGTTGAAAATTTCTTGCTGAAAATTATGCTGTAATTGGTTATGACTAAGCGCAAGATAGGTTAACCAGATCAAGACTCTCTTTGTGTGTTTTTTTTTAATTTTCTTTTTTGAGTAGCCTAAAGAAAACCCTGTGCTTCATTATTATTATTATTACTATTATTATTATTATATTTGTTCCCTCATTTTACTAAGTCATGCACATGACATTACCAAATCTTGACCTGGATTTAAGTGTAAAAATATCCACTTTGATTAGAAGTAAGCCTATAGTGTTTATGGCAAGTAAAATGTAAGAAAAATTGATTTTCCCATGTTGTTATTTTTTAAAACATTAAGCCCGCTCCCCTGCACTACCTTTGCGGTCATGACTCACATCTTTTGTAGTGTCTCGGAATACTGCCTTTTAGAATGTCCTGCGACGGGCATTTAAGATTTAGTCCTACACTTAGCATAAATTATGACTGAGATGCGAATGCAGAAACTCCCTGACAATAATTTTTCTGTGTTATGACTTTAAATATTCCACTCTTATTAATGGAAATAAGCACTGAAATTATATAATGTAAATGTGTATATCGTCGAAAATTGCGTATCCATATTTCTATGCCCATTTTGTGCGTACGCACCATTTATAAATGAGACCCCTGTTCCTCATGTACATATTATGTACTTATAGTAACTACAATAACTAGGTACTAACCCTGAACCTATCCCTAAACCTAACCCTACCCTACCCTGTGTAGTTACCTTATATTACCAGTATTTTCCTAGTTAAGTACACTGTAAATACACATACTGTAAAATAAAGTGCAACCAAAATAAATATTGCAAACATATTAAGCAATTCAACTGTATATGTATATTTGTTTAACTGTTTGTCATGGTTTGCATATTTTTACTTTTTTTTTCTTCTTTTTAGCATTGATCAGATCTATTACAGGCTTAGTGACAAACAAAGGTAGGTGGTTTCTGTTTTTGGCTCTATGTTAAAAGACAATAATTAATATATTAGAATTAACATTTTCTCAAGATCTTCAGATTTAGATACAGTTGATGATAAAGCTGGTAAAATATGGTGAACAAAAACAAAAACAAACAAACATGATCACTTTTTTATTTAGAAGAAAAGAGGACCTGCTCCAAGAATGCAAAGATAGAAGGTAATTAATTGTACATACTGTAGTATACTAATAATATACTGTAATAAAACTACTACTACTGCTACTACTACTAATAAAAACATTACTTCTTATATAAATATATAGGAAATTTTGTTTGTCTGTGTTCTTTCACAAGGAAGGTGATAGAAAATAGTATGTTCAAGAACTGTTTGAGAGCATGTGGGCGGATGGCTCAAGGAGGAAATTGGTAGGTGGTTTTAAAATAATAACAACAACAACAACAACAACAACAACAACAACAATAAACACCCACTTTGCCAATTTCACATTTTTTTTACATTTCCAAGCAAAACAATTTGAGCCAATTTGGCCTGAACTGTTTATCAAATTATTAGGAACACATGAACATTACATATTATTTTAAACACATATGACACTGTCTATTGTTATCTTAAGGCATGATACCATGGTTTGTGAAATGTGCGACAAATTTCAAGAGAAACTTACTGAACCGTAAGTGACTACTTAAAACAGATGAATGTTCAGATTCATAAAAGATTATGTCCTGTGAATAAATTACAGTACACAAAGATTAATTATGTGTTCCATCTGTTAATTCAGAAACCATCACATTCAATTTCTGGAGGATGAAATCTACAAAGCAAGGTAATTTTTGTGTCAGTTGAATATATGATGCAATAATTTATGATTTGTGTCAGTTTTATACAGTTGTTGTGTAGTAAAAGGCTTTCATCAATAATAATCAGTTACTGAGGCAAAGTTTAAAATGAGCTGATCAGGTTGCCTTTTAAGCCTAATTAAATTCATCCAGTCACTCTTATATTAATTTACTACCCACCAGTGTTGGAGGCCAGTTCATCCAAGAGAGAAGGCTGTACCCAGAGAGGGTCAAGTCTAATTTAAGCATAATACTTGGTGCACAATTTTTGCATATGTATGTAAAATCAGATTTTTTGTACACAAGAACCTCTGCAAAATTCACTTCATAAATAAGGGTTAATAGAAGACGAGGAGGAGGCTGATTTTGAGGCCAGGCTCAGATAGACGTAATGAATATGGTAATTTTACAGTGTAAGCATCATATTTTGGATTTACATATCAGCCATACACCATACATTTTTAGCTTGGGCTTTTCGTAATTTAAACATTATGATATTATATCATAATATTGAGGTAAAAGTAATATCATAGGTTGAGTAGGCAATAACCTATGGAAGCATATGTGTAGCAAAATTCAGTTTGCAATGCAATATGCAAAATGGCAACACAATATGCAAAATGACAATGCAATATTCAAAATGGCCATGCAATATTCAAAATGGCAATGTAATTCTGTATTTAAATTTACATTTTCCATCACCTCCCACACGTGCAAAATTTGGTGCAGAATGAAATTGAAAATTAAATTATATTTACATTTGCCATTTCCAACAATAGTCTTAAGTTGTAAAGTGCATACTATTTTAATGCTTTATAAGTAGCAAAATTAAAATGAAAATGTATAATCCAAATTGATTTGATATGTGTAACGTGTCCAAGCAGAAACAGTAGCAAAAGTATCATTTAAATGTTATTTGTCCTAAATGCATTTGGACTAACAGTTAGGACACTTACGATTGCATTTTCATCATGACGCCGTGGGATATTTGTAGCAAAATTCTATGCGGCTTTGAAAATGCATTCCGAGCTGACCACGCCTACCCTACGTCAATCATTGCGTCAAGGCGGGGCTTACTTTGCGTTGTCGTGGGTATTTTGATAATTGGCGGTAAGGAACATGGCGAAGTCCGTTCCACAGCTTCTCCGAGAAGCTGCCCAAGCACTGGAGCGGCAAACTGCAAATGTTGGCCCTTCAGAAAACCCATCGTCTGGTCTGAGCACGACGCCTCCGGATCGAAGTGGTGGGACACGGGGTAAGTTGGCAGATAAAGACCAAGGCAACAGTTTGGCCTAGGGTTGCCAACTTTCACTCGGGTCTGGGGAGGTGGGTTGTTACTGACGATCACATTCGTTGACCATGGTCTGTATGAGAAATGCTCGTTTTTGACAAAACAACTACACTACACTACATTTTGAGCAGGCATAGCTTACGTAACAACAACAACAAAAAATAAATAATCAACCCAAAAAGTACAAATATTTAAAGCTTCACTTTACTGCAAAAACTTTCTTATTCTTTTAATTCAGCTAAAGGTTGCGTTGTGATCGGTATTGGTCACGAGATACAAATTTGCAGGTCAGAGTTCACCATACAGTTGGCAGACCTGACACTGACTGTGTAATTCAATTTATTAAAATACAAACTAGTGTTCATAATCTATGATCATTTTCTTGCAGCAGAGGTTTTAAGATTGTTTGCACCATATTCAAATCCACGGAGCCGTGTGCCGAGACGTCCCAGCACCGCTGGACCTTCAGCAAAGAAATCTAAAAGTGTTTCCTACACCCATCATTTTTTTTGCCTGTCCAAGAGAAAGGAATGTGAGGTGCCAAGTCCATCAGTGAAAAACAAATTAGAGAGGGCAGGAATAGGAGAGAAGAGGATCACCATTCCAGGTAATAGTCAGTTAATTTTTTTCTCTCTCTAAGGGTTTGCTTAAATCATGCTTACATTAATGTATTATCCACCTGAATTTAACTTGTATTTTTATTTTATCTTTGTTTTAGACAAATATTGCACTCCTCAGGAGTTTTCAGACCATCTCTTTCAGCATTTCCCTATGTTGAAAGACTGTGGCGGTTTCCAGCTGTTGCGATCCAGAGGATCAACACGTTCCAAAAAATTAGAGACAATACCCTGTCCTGATGATGGGTATTCCCCTGAGTACCTCTTAAGTGAGTCTGTCATGTTTGGGCAGGCTCTCATATATATCCGGCCACTCCAGAAAGATATAGATCTGCAGGTAGGTAGGAAAAGGTTAAAATCTCTGGTTAGTAATAATACTGTGGTTGTTGAGACAGTTTAAACCACTAAAACTAAGTGATACACTAGTTTTAAATAAAGTGATTTAGGATATTCCTAAATTAATATTTCTTTGTATAAGCTAACCCTACTATCTATCTGCTAATGTGACTTTTTATGTTCTTACAATGATTCAGACTCTTGAGAGTGACCAGCCTATATCCTCTGGACCACTGACAGAATGCTTGTACTGCAACAAGAAATATAGCCTGTCAGAAATACAAGACCATGTTGATGTTTGCGAAAAGTAGGTAACTTAAAAAAATGGTGTGTGGTGGTGGTGCTTATCACTCAACAATGTAGATACATAGATTTTTTTTTTTTTTTTTAAATGTAAAATTATTTTAAATTAATGTGGGCAGACATCCCACCTCTTTGTCTCTCTCTCACTTACTCGCCAAAATTCTCGGGATTTGTATATTATTTGCACCAGGGAGCCACTGTTAATTTGCGAGAGACTTCCGCAACTTCTGTGAGAGGCGGGATATCTATGTGGGACTCTAAATCTCTTCATACAGATTTAACATTTTTTGCTTGACCTTTTTTTCATAAATTGCAGTGATGCCTGTCTGCAATAATTCATTAATTTATAAGTTTCGTAACTTTTTAAGTCAGGTACAAAACATTTGATGGTACTGTGGGAGGGTTTAATACAGCTGAGAGTGATGTTGAATTTTATATCTTTCACTAATCTAGCTGCTGTACTGTCGTTATGGTTATATCAGGTTTCATGAGTCAGGCGAAGTGATATCAGATAGCACTGGCAATACAAGACAGGAAGAAATGGCAGCAACCATGTCAGAGGATAATGCTGAAAGGGAGGAAAGGGCCTCAACATCACTCAATACTGTTTTCTCAGCCAGTGCCAGCCCATCTGCAGAGCCTGCCTCTGAAGGTGTCCCTATTGAATTGACCATACCACTGAGCACACCTTTCTCTGTATTACCTTTTATAGCATACAAATAATTTTTCTCATACTACAAAACAACAGGACATCTATCAGGGATGTTAATTATATCAGTTAATCATATATTTTTGAAGAATTGTTATCAGTAATCTGTGTTTTCATAGAGTGGAAGATTGAACCGGATCTTGAATCAGCTGCCCGGATGTATCGAAGACAGATCTTAAAGAATGCAGATGACAAACCAGACCTAGTTGTTACACTAGATCTGCACAGCTGTGAAAAGGATCGTGAATGAGAAATGTTAGCTTTTTATAAACGTCCAAATGTTGATTGGACAAGTCCATTAACTGTAAAACTTAAAGGTATGTATTTATTAGTGCAAAGTAGCTCTGCTTGTTTGCATTAGTACTTAGAGATTACATACAATTTAATAATCCTCAATTAAACAGGTGACGCTGCATTATGGGAAGGAGTTAAATGGCACTGTTTCACATTGATAATGGAAAAGCTCCACCATGGATTTGAACTTGACATTGGTGAGTTATAATTGAAAACATTTTGAAATGTTGTGCAGACCTTCCTTCACCTCCATTTTAGTCACTATTAGAAATACAGACATACTGGATATAATACATTTAAACTTTTTTTTTTTAGTAGATTTAATAGTTATGAGCATAATATAGGAAGAGATGATTAAGTATATTCATCTGAGTGCATTATACTTGTTATAAATTTTTCAGATAACTGTGGCAAAACGCTGTTCTTCAATGGCGAAGGTGATCACAAGGTTCCTTCAACATCCAGAGCATTGGATGTACAAGTTGTGTCCCTTGTATGTATGTATGTGTGTATATATATATATATATATATATATATACATACATACATATATGTGTGTGTGTGTGTGTGTGTGTATATATATATATATATATATATATATATATATATGTAAAATTATCAAAAAGACTGATATCAATAAAAATTAATGACTAATGGCTGACATATCTTCCATAACTCAATAGACACTTTTCATAAGAATAAATCCTCCAAAGTTTTTTTATATTTGCTATTTTTAAAAAATGCTTGAACGTTTATTACACTATACTTTGTATTACATTACCCTTGCATATTGCGGTAGCCTTCCAGAAACAGGGTTAGTGATCCCTGGCATAGTGGCTATGCAGGTCTGCCATAGGTCCAACACATAAGTATAAACAAGCCTGCAAGTATGTAACAAAAACAAACTTACACTGAATCAAATGCCCACTTGCTTGGAGGAAAGCTCTCATCATACGATATCCACACTATGGGTGTTCCCTTTGAATTTCCAACACCAAACGGTCCAGCTCTGTATCGTTAATGCCAGAGTACAACTCTGATACTCTGTGGAACAGGTGGATAATTGTGTGGTAAGTGGCATTAGATGCATCAGATATTTGTGAGATGAACAAAATTACGTAAAAGCTGCTAAACAAAACAAAACAATAGAAGCCCAATAGAAATCATCACAGAAATTCTAATGGTTTCCATTAAAATACCATTATGAACCATTAACTTTTTCAAGTAAAACCATTACAAAATTCCTTTTTGTAGTGTGTTTTGGGCATTTTTCCAATAGGATTTAACACCAATAAAATCCATCACATACCAGTATACCCCATTAAAACCAATGCAATTCCCATTATAACCATTAAATCCATTACTTATTTTCTATTGTGTTTTGGGCAGGGATCTATTGTTTTTTTTTTTTCAAGCAGGGAAACATGCCTCTGTGAAGTTCTTATTTACTCAAGTGATATCTGAATTCCCTAGTTCAATTTATATCAGATTATTCAAGTCAGCCTGTGTGTTTCTATGATGCTTCAGAAAAGAGGGCATTCATGGCCTAATGTTTAGAGTCGGGGCGTTTAACGTTACGTTCTATGAAACCATAAAAAAAAAAATAAATATTAATTAAAAAAAAACATTTAAGTTGATGTTTACCTTAGTCCACACTGTTGCTTTCGTCGATGTACCGTCCAGCGAGTAACTCCATACAAGGCCGCGATGTCTTTAACTTTAAGACCATACATAAGATACGTAGCAATAGGGCAGGCAAGACAGGCAATTGCCTGGGGCCCTGCATTTTGAGGGGGCCCTGACAGCTGACCATTTGAACAATCTGAAATGTCATTATTAAAAACATACACGCAACATGGAGCAATATATCTGCATCCCCCCTAGAGGGCTCCCTCTCACGTTACGCTGGATGTGCTTGCTTTTTCTTCGTGATGCGTCAGCCGTGGTTTTCAAACTGGCACAGCAGCACTTATTACTAGGCTTTTTTAAAAATGAAAAGGACTTATCCATCTGGCAGCCAAAAGCAGAAAAAAAAACAAGAAGAGGAGGAAAAGAGGAAACATGGCAGCGGTAAGTTAAGTGATGGAGATAATGATCATTGATGACTTAATGATAATTATATGACAAACCAGTGTTTTTGTTGTTCCAGCTTATTTTCGTTTAATAATTTTCTAGATTGTCTAATTTCTAATAGGGTTACTAGCTAGGGTTACACGTACTGTAGCAGCAGCATGTATTTTATGCAGGTATTAATAGGCTGCAATAGGTGATAATGTTAATGAGGTGAACATCACCTCAAAAGTGATATGCACTTTGAAAGAATATGCACTTTGTTTAAAAAAAATAAACTATTTATGTTATATTATGTGTTTTGACTACTTCTTATGTTGTATAAATGTATATTTAGGTAACAAAAATATATTAACGAAATAATCTTTTAGAAGGGCCTCATCTATTCATTTTGCCTGGGGCCCCCACTTCACCTTGGTTCGCCTCTGGTCAGGGATCTCCACGGCCGGTCGTCCCACTCCCCTTGACAGAGACGAAGATAATCGATCTTCCACCACTCTCAAGGGTTCAGCAGCCAAACGAGTGTTGAGGCCTGTTAAGGCCGACAATTCTGCAAGATGCTCCAATATTGATCTTGTCCTGTCACCTACATACGCGTAAAAATCTTCTGAAACATTATTTCTCTGTTCACGCTCCACTTCATCTGCCAATGCATTCAACGATCTTATCAGATCTCCAGCCGCCATGTTTCAAACGATCTAAACGTAACACGCTTCCGCCAATCCCCGCCTTGACGCAATGATTGACGTAGGGTAGGCGTGGTCAGCTCGGAATGCATTTTCAAAGCCGCATTGAATTTTGCTACAAATATCCCATGGCGTCATGATGAAAATGCAATCGTAAGTGTCCTAACTGTTAGTCTAAATGCATTTAGGACAAATAACATTTAAATGATAATTTTGCTACTGTTTCTGCTTGGACACGTTACACATATCAAATCAATTTGGGTTATACATTTTCATTTTAATTTTGCTACTTACAAAGCATTAAAATAGTATGCACTTTACAACTTAAGAATACTGTTGGAAATGGCAAATGTAAATAATATAATTTAATTTTCAGTTTCATTCTGCACCAAATTTTGCACGCGTGGGAGGTGATGGAAAATGTAAATTTAAATACAGAATTACATTGCCATTTTGAATATTGCGTTGCCATTTTGAATATTGCATTGTCATTTTGCATATTGTATTGCCATTTTGCATATTGCATTGCAAATTTAATTTTGCTACACATATGCTTCCATAGTGAAAAGGTTTTCAAGCATACTGCAAAGTATTTGCAGTGTAAGAGAAAAAAAAAAGAAAGACATTGACATTGAAAACACTATCCGTTAAAACTGATTACTGTGTATGTGTTATATTCAAGCAGTTAGTGACTAAATTGAGACACAATTGACACAAGTGCAGACACATTTCATTAGCACAATTTATTTGTAATTCTGTGTTTAGTGCTAGACCCCGAACCCGAGACTCCAAATACTATTAGTTATATATATTTGGTGAGCTCAGACCCAGTAGATATTTTTCCTCCTTTTCATTGATATAAATCCAAGGAACGGGTTACATTAGCACGCTTTTAAAATGAAAATGTCAGTAAAGTAGGAGAGAAACACAAATAGGACATGGAAATAAGCATCATCTGTGTTTCTGTAACAAACTGCACTGGGGCATGAAGGTTGAGGATCCAAATTCAGTTTTATTTAAAGGATATGTACAATCATAGTCAAAACAGGCAAAAGCTCATGCACTGGGTAAACAGGCTAACCAATAACAGGACACAGGAACACAGGCAGACAGGTTAATTCCAAGAAACAGGCGAATGGGGATAATCAAGGCAACAGGGTCAAGACCATAAAACAGATAAACAAGGAATGCTCAGAAATGCAATATTACACGTATGAGACTTTACAGGAAATGAGTGAGTGAACCAGGTTTCTATAGGGTGAGGTAATAAGCTAATGAGTTACAGCTGTAAACAATCATGGATGATTAGACCAGGCAATGAGCTATGGGAAAAGAAGTCCTTGACAGTGTGGCAATAGTCCAGGGTGGAGTGCCCTCTGGTGGTAATTACGGGCACTCTCACAGATGATCGTAACAGTTTCAGAGAAAAAGAGACATTGAGAACACTATACCGCTGTAAATACTGGACACCCTTATGGGACAGTCCTGAGAAACATCTTGGTTATGTATGTAACCCTCGTTCCCTGAAGCAAGGAAAGGAGATGTTATGTCAATTAACGTTGGGGGTCTCATTTGGGAGCCCTAATTACTTCTGAGCATTAGAAGAAAAGACCAATGAGAATTGTCAAATGAAATTTGCATGCCAATGCACTCCCCGTACATACGGGTAGTTCAAGGCTGTGGCATGAGAGACGTAACATCTCTGTTCCCTTTTTCAGTTAGGGGTCCCTATGTTAGTTTACAGCCCAAACTGTGTTATGTAACTTGAAGATGCAAATGTTGACAAGCAAGCATGTCAGAACAAATGTATTTCAATTCATAATCTTTCCAATGCCCTGTAAGCCAGATAAGCGGGTCTGCCAGGGGTACCTGAGTTTTTTTAGATTAAGCAATCGTTGGGTGGTAGAGGCACATTGACAGAATGTGAGGTCATGTGAAAAACTTGGGAAGATTAACAAAAATCAAGGGGAAACATGGTGGAGACCAACCGTGGCACAACTGTAGTGACTGAGGTGGTTGTGACAGCGGGGAATCCTTGACACGTGGGCTGTGCACTGACATATGACACAGTTGCACTTCGGGTATCCCGAGATCTAATCCCGCCTTGTGGACCTTTCCCGATCCCACCCCCTTCCCTCCCTCCAACTCGCTTCCTGTCGTACCTTCACTGTCCTGTCAATGAAAAATGCAAAAAAAAGTGTTACTTTACAGTACCCAACAGTTTTGTTTTCATATCACAATTGTTAACTACATTCTAACTTAATTATTTTAAAGGTTCCACTAATATATTTTCCCTTCATTGTACCCTAAATGTATGCAATATTTACAGAAATACTTAGAAGTGTAAGTTATATGTAACACAGTTCAGAACTATGCTGGCTAAGAGAAATGAAATACCAGTAATCAATTTATTTTCACAAAAGAATATTAAGTCATTTAAGTAAAGGTTTAAACAAAAGTCATCCTGTGCAGTGAAACTAAAAAAAAAAAGTGCAACGTTTTGTTATAAGACGGGCACTGTGTATGACGTCACTAAGATGAGATGCATAACGAGAGAGAGAGCACACGCTTTGCAGAGTGCGAGTGTCACAAAAAGGGATTAAAAGGCAAATATAACGATCATCCTTTTCCGATATGCATAAAAAATATGTTAAGTGATGTTTTAACCCCTGTATAAATGTTATTGGGTCATTTTTAGCGCGATGATTGATGATATTGAAGTGGATGATGGCGGATTGTGAACCCCGTAGAATCCAACGCGGTTAATAATTCAGTATTGAAATTACCCGGATTTGGTGAGTTCAAGATAATATGATGTTCAATTTGTTGGAATTTAGTGTTTGTGTTATGTTGATGTTCTGATGTGTTTTTATGTCAGTTTGTATGTATTTACGATCAGAGGGTATGTGTTGTTGTACTATGTGCTAAAAAGAAGTAATGTTATGTACTAAAAGTTCTAACTAGCACAGCATTATTGCACATGTGAATGTCATGTTTACATATTGAGGGACAAAAGCAATTGTATTTTACAACTAGTTGGTTTGAAGTTTGAAAGATTATTTTGAGTTTTGATTAGTATTATAGTCATATAAATTGTCTGTGATATTTGTGATCCTGTTTGTATAAACAGGTCAGGTTTTTTGGTAAGTCTGGAAAAAGCTGAGATCTTGAGATGGCGAGCCACCCAGTTAAAGGACCCTAAGAAGAGGAAATTCTGCTATTCATCACCTGATCTGTGCCTTAATTGCTGTTACCAGTGGAACTCATCCTTGTGGTATTTCTCATCAATTACCTCAACACTGAGCATTGAACAGAGCCGTTTGTTGCCTTATTGAACATTGCACTACAGACCATTGCACTACTACTGCACCAAGAGACTTTTACATTCATTGGATTCATCGGTTGGATTTGAAGGAACTTTCATTACACACTTACATGCATACTCGCTTCATGTACTGACAACTGTTCACCTACATTGAATTACTGCTGACTTTTCTGTATTATTGAAGTTAAAAGTGCTATTTGTTGAAAACAACCTGATTGTTACAACTATTTCATGTTGTGGGTTATTGGTTCCAACTTTACCAAACAGGAAGAAACATTTTAAACTACCTAGCAGAAGTTAAATACATCAGCATTAAGCTAAAATTGAATTTAAATAATTAAGGAAGGTTAATACATATATCAAATTAAATAATACAGTGAACAGACATAGTATAAATAGATACAGCTACTACAGTTTTTCTCATTTGCTAAGACACGGTCAGTGAAACTGGGATTCACTTGATCTTCATCATCACATTCTTAGCACAGAAGTCTTCTCTTTCAAATGCCTTAACACTTTTTCATTTGTTTCACACATTTTTCACACCCTTTGTCAAAACAGTCACTACAGATCTCATTGAAAGGTCCCAAACTCCATTGGATTCACTGTGTTGAACAAAAGGAAAACACCTATTATAGCTGATAGAAAGTACTTGCATAATTATGAATATCCAATGCATCTGTGTGAAACTTGTTTGCACAACTCTTCAATCAGCAAACAATCCTCATCCCTCTACAAAAGATGCCACCTCTGTATTGCTATTTGCAAGCATGGATCAAAGAGGCCATAGGCACGGAAGGAGAGTACGAGGCCATGGCAGAGGGGCCCGAGGAAGAGGAGTTTGTATGCGTGGTGGAGAAGCTGCAGCAGCAAGAGGACAAAATCAAGCTCAAGTTCCAAATGAAATTCGGGCAACAATTATTGACCATGTCATCAATCATGGCTTGTCCTTTAGAGAGGCTGGACAAAGGGTCCAGCCCATTCCAGCAGTCGGAGCACTGTGGCATCTATTGTCAGGCTTTTTCGGAATGAGAACAGGTAATTCACAGTGTTACTGTAATGTATACCACTGTGTATTTCAGCTTTACTGCATTGCCCTGTTAGCAGAACAAACTGTGTCTACAGTAATGCAGATGTTTTATCAATCCCATTTATGTGACTGTCATACAGTAATGTCAATTTTGACATGCTTTTTGGTTTTACTTTATAGAATCCACACATTACCACACACTGGTGGCAGAGGAAAGATATTTGGTATTGAACAGAAGTCTGCCATTGTAGATATGTTAGTGGCAAACAATGCAATCAGACTGCGTGAAATCCAGGCAGCAGTAATTGCAGATCAGGGAGTATTTAGAAATATAAACCGTGTGAGTTTGGCAACTATAGATCGAGTCCTTAAACGAAACCATGTCAGAATGATGCAGCTGTACAGAGTTCCATTTCAAAGAAACTCTGACATCGTAAAGGAGGCACGATTCCAGTATGTGCAGGTACAGATTTTTTATTGTAATACCTTGTTTACCATAGTTACATGCGACTGGAATAATTTGCTTCATGAATTTGCTTTTTTTTTTTTTTGAGAATAATGGAGTTTGAAGCTGAAGCCGGCTTCAACCTCTGTAAAGTGAGGAGATGCGGGAGGAACATCATTGGGCAGAGGGCCACTGTCACAGTGCCAGGTCAGAGGGGTGCCAATATCACCATGTGTGCTGCCATCTCCAATGATGGGGTCCTTTGCCACATACCAACTATTGGCCCATACAATACAGAACGCCTCATCACATTTCTTGATGCATTGAAAGAAATACTGATTCCACCCGAAGAGAGAGGGCTGTTGAGGCCTGGCATGGCTCTGTATGTCATAATTTGGGACAATGTGGCTTTCCACCACTCTCGCCTTGTGAATGAATGGTTTGCAGCACAGCCTCGTATTATGATGCAATTCCTCCCTGCATACTCGCCTTTTCTGAACTCAATTGAGGAGTTCTTCTCTGCTTGGAGGTGGAAGGTGTATGATCACCGGCCATATGAGCAGATGCCCCTCTTGGAGGCAATGAATGCTGGTTGCCTGGCAATAGGTGCAGAGGACTGCCAGGGATGGATTCGCCATGCAAGGAGGTATTTCCCTCGGTGCATTGCAAATGTGAAAGATAAAATATATATATATTTTTTTCTTTTTTTTTAAAAGGTATTTCCACCCATAAGTTTCCTTTGGTAGTTTTTTTTTTTTTTCAGTATCCATTTGAGTTTGTAAAGTATTACATTGCATATTGATGGCTGTATTTTGTTATCCATCGTGTAATGATTGATTGAAAGAATAAATTAATTTGACCACAAGTTGTGGTGTTTGATGGAAATCAGAGCATTTTGCTAACAAAATGAGTCATTTTGGCCATTGAGCTTCAGTTTTATCCTGTGTGTTAACTGTTTTGAAAATGTGATGTCAGAGTGGGCAAATGTGTTTAAGCAATCGAGAAAAACTGTAAGAAAAAAACTACAGGGTACATCTCTTAAAGGGAAAGAAAGAGACAGAGTCATTGCTTGTTGTTCCCATTTATTGTGCTGTTATTCCATTTCATGATTTAATTCATTCACATTTCTCTGAAAAGTAAACCCAAACATATTGGTAAAAGTTATTCTCTGCGTCTGTCTGGTCCTTGTGTTAATGTGTTTTGCCTCATTTCTGCCCTCTGTAGTGAACCTGGTGATCTGGCTTGTTACTGTGTATTGTCATTCATATTGATACACAGAGGAACTGAAGTATCTTTTGCACACTATAAGCGCTACTGGTTACATATAGTTAGAAAGATAGTTTCTTTTCCTCTAAAACACAGTTATTACTCCATTGTCATGCTTTCTTCTACTATTTGCAGTAGTCCAATATCATATATGTACCAGTAGGAACCTGTGCATGTTTTAGTGGTGCCAAAAGTTTTTATGGAATTACATTGATCAAGTGCTGTAATATAAAGTGGAAAATGTCAATGTATTGTTTTAATAACTGAGTCTGTCAAATGTGATTTAATGTATATAGCATACACTGGAGTATTTGTATAGTATGTGTTTTTTATTTTTTATTTATTTATTTATTTTTTTTAAAGGGGTCATCGGACCCTAAAAAACATCACAGAGAGAAGAGAGGGACGGGGTGAGCAGAGCTCATCTGCATTTAAAGTAGCCTTGACCAGAATGAGATGATTTTTGCAGAGCTGATTTTGGCAAGATAAAAAGGGTGTTTTACAGTACCATTGAGAATTTTTAATCAAAGTATATTAGAGACTTTCATTAAGACACTAAAGAATCATATCAACTTGTGGAAAATGGGCGTCCAATGACCCCTTTAAGTTATATTTTTGTGCCTTTAATGGACAGGGCAGTAGGGAGATGACAGGAAAGTACTGGGCAGAGAGAGGGGAGTGGGATTGGCAAAGAACCTCGAGACCTCATATATGTGACCCTGGACCACAAAACTAGTTATAAGGGTAAACTTTTCAAAATTGAGAATTATACATCATCTGAATGCTAAATAAATAAGCTTTCCATTGATGTAAGGATATGACAATATTTGGCCGAGATACAACTATTTACTTAATTTTCTAATAATTTGGACTAGATCAGCCTGGTCCAGTCACTTGGGGCTTGGAAGGAATTCTTTCCAGATAATAGGTTCAGATAATAGGTTATAATAAATAAATCATTCTGAGTCATGTTTTAAGAGAGGTTAAAGCGAATCACCATTTGAAATGGTTTCGGTTTAATATAACAATAACTCATAAGCAATAAATTCAAAACATCAGCGAGAAAGTCTTCACCCGAGGTGTGGCAAGGAAGAAGATCAAGCACTGGCATTTTATAGTCTGCCACAAGCATAACAAAGTCTCCTTGTTGCATGTCCATATAAGTCACATTTTGGTACATACACATCATATCACTCTTTTCATGTGTGGGGGCCCCCGTCCTATTGCCATGACAACTCCTAAATGTATTATAAGTGTGGTCTTACACTCACTCAGAGGTTGCAAGAGTCAAAAGTTCAACCTGAGTTTCACAAGTTCAAACTGTACATACACATTATCTTCAAGTGCAATCAGACAGAGTCATTTTCATTTTAGACACCTTTCTTTTCATAACGCCTTTAGTATCTTAAGCAAAACATCTTTTTCCTGTGCAGCAACAGCATACTTCTGCAAATTAAATGTAACACCTTGCATAGCCAAGAAAAGTAAAATACAAGCAATCATCTTTTTAGAAGGTCCATCTGCAACCATGTTGCAGATGCATCTCCTTTACAACATTTTGTTTGAGCTGTTCTCACCTCTCGCACACACACATTTCACATTTTAATAACCCTTAGAGGTGAGAGCAGTAGTTTGAAGTCTCAAAGCTTCTAAATCCTCCATAACAGAATTCAATTCAGAATAAAAATCATTCAGAGCAATCATTTCTCTCATCAACTTTATTATTCTCTTGTTTATGTCTCCTTGTTTTCTGATCAATCGAATCAATTCCCTTAGTTTAACAATCATCCTCTGATGCTCCTCTGGGTCTCTCTCGTCCCTTCCGCTGACGTTTCCTCCTTTCCTCTTTCTTATCCTGCTTGATTTGTCATTTTTGAAGCATTTCTACAAACAAATCGTTGAGGTAAATTTCAAGTTTTTCTGGTTCATTATTCCTCCTATAAGATTGTTTGGGAAATGGCACATTGCCAGCTGATACAACACCATGCTTCTTGAAAGTACTTGAATATCAGACACAGATTCAAGGCCTGGAGAGTACTTGAAAACAAATATAGGTCCTTGAAAGTGCTTGAAGTAAATTTGGAATAAATTTTGTTTACTAGAATGGTGCTATTTAAAAAATTTTCTTACATGCGCAGTCAAAGACTAAATGAAACAGCGTTAATGATTGGGGTGGAGATGGGGTAGCGCGAGAAAAAAGTCTTAGCATGCGAGCTGATGCGCACATTGCGCAGCCCTGCATGAACCTATGGAGAAGCAGTGCATTTGTGACTTAAACCCAGCAAACATTCCCGGGACAGTGCGGGCAGAGCAAGCCCACACTAAACCCGCTGTGGGCCCCCTGTAGGTTAGCCCATGCGGAGCCCATGCGGGGCCCATACCAGTTTGCTCAATTGGGGCCCAATGGGGATTTTCTGTGGGCAGTCAATCTTGTTAACAGCAAAGGACAGCTAAAACTAAACTTTTTAAAGATGTTTTATGATTGGATTCTAATCAAAATTGTGATTTTTTTAAAATTATTTTTATATCTACATGCAAATGTTACATTAAAGTTATATTTCTGTGACAATGGCAGTAAAATATAAACAATAAGTTGTCCATAACAAAAATTGAATACAGTTGTACTCATGAATTTACATACCCCTTGCAGAACAAACTAAATGTTAATCATTTTAACAAAATAACAGGGATCATGAAAACTGTGTTATTGTTTATTTAGTACTGTCCTGAATAAACTATTTAACATGACAGATGTTTATATATACTCCACAAGACAAAATAATAACTGAAATTATATAAATGACCCCGTTCAAAAGTTTACATACCCTTTAATCTTAATACTGTGTTTCATTTCCTGGATGATCCACGACTGTTTTTATGTTTTGTGGTAGTTGTTCATGAGTCCCTTGTTTGTCCTGAGCAGTTCATCTGCCTGATGGTCTTCAGAAAAATCCTCCAGCTCCTGCACATTATTTGGTTTTTCCAGCATCTTCTGCTTTTTTGAACACGTTCCAAAACTGACTGTATGAAGGTTTAAGAAGGCAACACAATGCATTAAGAGGCAGGGGGTATAAACTTAGTATATTTCATTTACAGATTTGTTATTCCATTTAATATTGCACTTCAGACTACAGAAATTTTTACATGTCTCGCAGAAGACAATATAGGTGCAATTTACCCTGATCATCCAATTCAAAAAGTTTACACCCCCTGGTCCCTCTTATTTTGTTAAAATTATTAACATTTTGAAGTAGTTCAAAAATCCAAAAAAACAACCTCAACAGAACACCCAATATATATATATATATATATATATATATATATACATACACACACAGTTTTTGTTGTAATAATTTATTTATATTTATAAATAAATACATTGTAGGCTATCATTAAATTAATTTATTTTAGACAATTAAAGCATTTTTCATTGTTATTGCTGGTTTTGATTAGTGACGTAATCATTTATTAAATATTTATAAAAGGAAAAATAAATATTTAATGATATAATACATTAAATAGCGCATCAGCTCTTCAGCACGTGAATAATTCTAGCCAATGAGAACTTGAACTGCTGGAACTCTGCATCATTAATGAGCGGTCATTCAGGCTTCCAAGATTTTTAATGTCTTGTTTCATTTCTGAATTTTCTATTAAAATTCATCAAAATGGTTGTGAATTAATTAATAGGAATTAAATTACACCCGTTTTAGTGGTAAATTTGATTACAAGTGTATTGTTGTCACTTTTGGACAAACGGTCATAATGGCCGAATAGGCGTTTTCTGAGGTACCGTTAATCTCTGAGGTAATATATTCTTTAAAATTGCACTTAAATTCACTGAATTAAATTAGTTTACGTCCATTTTGGTGTTAATTTGGATTATTGCCGTTTTCCGTTGCTATTTACACGATGAATTAATAATAGCAGAGCAAGATGGAGCTAATCTGTGTTTTAAAGTCTTAAATAGCAACACAAACGGGGATTTATATGTAGCACAATACAATACCTCAGCTACACGCTTATAAAACCTCGTTACATATCATTACTGTATCTGTTTATAACTGATAGACATCTGTAAATTCTCTGCGCTGACCGGTAACAAACAATATACATTTGATTAAAGATTATTACAAAGATACAGCCATATTACTGTCATGTTATTGTTACTTAAAAATGATATATCATACTATAATATCATTACTATCTTTGTAGGAGTTGCGTCTTAAACAAGCTGTGGCGTGCACAGAGAGACAGAGATAGAGAGAGACTCTCTGTACTTAGAGTACAATACGGGTGCCTCTCAAACAAAGTTTGTGAATCAGTATGTAGCCATAAAGATTATAACTGTCATATGTAATCAGCCATCCTGAATAGTAATTTAACAATTATGAAAATATGTAATGAAAGTGAATGAAAATTGAAATGTAATGAAAAAAAACAAAAAAAAAAATGTTTGTCTTCTTTCTCTTTTGAGTACTGATTTCCATCTAGTCTTGAGTGCAAAGTTTAGCTCCAGCCCCAATCATGTACAGCTGATCAAGGTCTTCAGGATTACCACAGACTTCCAAGCAGGCGTGTGAACAGGTTGGAGCTGAACTCTGAACTCTGATCACCACTGCTGTAAGTGATCACCCTAACAGTCATCCTGCATCTCTTCTCAAAGGTGGTTAGTCAAAACAACTAACTTTTTAAGTTGTATTTCACTAATATTCTTTTTCTCTCTCTCTCTCTCTCTTTTTCTCCAGTTGGCTTATCAACTTCAGCTAAACAAAGAGCTAACAGGTTGCTGCATTTTTTGTAATGCAAGTACATTTAAGTTTATTTAAAGCTGCACATTCATGCATCAAGTTAAAGTCATTAGTAATTTCTTAAAGTTCTGTCATCATTTACTAAATCTATTGTCGTTTAAAACCAGTATTGCTTACCTTTGCTAAAGAAAAAAAGAGAGATTTAGAAGAAGTGTTTTTGTCTGTACAATGAAAACATTGGATGCCACTGACTTTCATAGTATTGACAAAAAACACTGAAACAATGTTGTATTATTTAGGGTTTTAAAAAAAAAAAAAAAAAAAAATATATATATATATATATATATATATATATATATATATATATATATATATATATATATATATATATATATATATATATATATATATATACACAAACACATACACATACACATTTTAATTGTTCTTTTCTTTCTCACTTAGATAATGGAACAAAAAGTAGGCTGGCCACAGCATCTGAAATGGAAACATCTATTAAAATGCCTCAGCAGTATAAGACACTTGGGATGGTGGAAGGAGCAGAAGAACAGCGATCAGGCAGAGCTCTACTGTGTCATGCCTTTTGGACTGTTTTTGTATGTGTTTTCCCTTGTGTATGCCCATTTTTGGTCTTCCTGTTCCGTTTCTCATTTGTTACGTCATTGTCTCTGTGCATTCCTCTGATTGGTTGGTTTAGTGGATTTAAGGTTTGGTTGTGTTAATCCAAGTTTGTCGGTGATTGTATTGTCTTTACATGCTAGTCATTTACGTTTATGTTTGTTTGGATTTCCCCGCTGTTCCTGTCTGTTCCTGCCTTCCTTGTGGGAGGCTATGACGCGTTTGCGGCAAGGCAGCCGGAGCTTGGAGCGGTATGTGGAGGATTTCCTCGAGATTGCTAACCAACTAAGCTGGCACGACGCTGCTTTAGGTTTTTGTTTTCAGACGGGGTTGGAAGAAGACACAATTCGTTGCGATCTTCCCATTTGTAATTATCCCCTGATCAAACTGATTAACCCTTTAACGCGTACGATCACACCAGTGTGATCATTCTTGGCTGGTCCCTGGAGCGTACGATCACACCGGTGTGATTCGAACGTTCAGCGCGTCACGTGATCAACTGCTGAATTCAAATCTGCTTTGGCTGGCGCTGAGCCATATCGGACGCGCTGAGTGCTTGTCATATTATCGCAACTATTCCGTGTTTTCAACCATATAATGCTTATTTTAGGCTCCAGACATTTACATACACATACGTCCTAGTAAAACGATGCATTTATAGTTAGCAAAATACACGCCAATGTTATGGCAGCAGCAATAATGATCCTTACAAATGTTATCTGACGACATGTTTTATTGATATAATATACACATTGTGTAGGTAATCATAAAGTTTACTCTGCTTTTCTCCTAGCTCACCAGAGACTTACTTTAATGTTTTTCGGGAGGAGAGGATGAATTTGCGTTTTGTAAATCCCACAGCTCGGATTCAGCGCGAACTAACATGGCGGCGCCCATCACTTGGCATAGATCAACTTACACGCTCATTCTAAAAGTGTTTAAACCTCCAAATACATTTACTTGCACATATTTTAGAATCGGAATATCAGATATTTCATAATACAGTGAGCACGTTTGTGATTATTTATAATAAAAAGGGAAAAAACTATATAAAAGTGATACTTGTGTCATACAGCGCTATTGTGGCTGCGTTGTGTCACGTGACAAACACGACGCGTCGCCATGGAAACAATAAGGCGAGACGTTCTAAATAACGGTCGCCTAAAAAAAACTCACTCTGGGGGCTCAGCTAGAATATTTTAAACTCACGTGTGAAAGGGTTAATGTGGTCCTCTATTTAAACGGATCTGATTTTGAAGTCGAAGAGTGCCACAGGTCTAATCGTCCTACCCCCTCTGAAGCACGCCGCATTGTGTCAGGCAACGACACCTCGGGAACCCCTGCATGCCGCGCCAATGGTTCGGCTCGCCAGTCCCGCCGCAAACAAACCCCCCTGGTTCAAACAGCCATTCACCTCCTCAGCCCAGAACCGCCGACCGTGGCCAGCACTTGGACGCCGCCCACGGCTCACAAGAAGGCGTCAAAGAGAAGGCGCCGTAAAGAACGGCAGCGGTTCCTGAATCAAGTCAAGTTGCAGCCACGTTTACGGAGTCAAGTGAAGTTGCAGCTGCGTTTTCCAAATCAAATCAAATTGCCGCTGCGTGCACGGAGTCCAGTTACGTTGCAGCTGTGTTTACTGAGTCGAGTCAAGTTACGGCTGTGCTTCCTGAGTCAAGTCACGTTGCAGCTGTGTGTACTAAGTCAAGTAAAGTGACGGCTGCGTTTTCTGAGGCTAGTCAAGTTTCAGATGCGTCCCCTGAGTTAAGGCAAGTTGCGGCTGCGTTTCCTGAGTCTAGTCACATTTCCAAGTCAAGTCAAGTAGCAACTGCGTTTCCTGAGTCAAGTCAAGTTTCGAGAGTCAAGTCAAGTTGCAGCTCATTTTCCTGGAGTCCAAGTCAAGTTTCTGAGTCCAGTCAAGTTACAGCTGTGTTTCTCGAGTCAAGTCAAGTTTCCAAGTCTAGTCAAGCTACAGCTGCTGTTCCTGAGTCTAGTCGAGATATGGCTGCCACTCCAGAGTCAAGCAAGATTACAGCAGTCATTTCTGTGTCTAATCAAGTTACTACTGTGTTTCCAGGCTCAAGTCAAGCTAAAGCTGGGTTTCCTGTGTCAAGGCAAGTCAAAGCTGCTCTTCCTAAGTCAAGTCAAGCTACAGCCGTATTTCCTCTGTCAAGTCAAGTCACAGTTGAATTTCCAGTGTCAAGTCAGGTTACAGCCGTGTTTCCAAGGTCAAGTAAAACTACAGCTGTTGTTCCTGTGTCAAGTAAAGTTAGAGCTGTGTTTCCCGTGTCAAGTCTAGTCAGAGCCGCTCTTCCTGAGTCAAACAAAGTCACAACCATGGTTCCTGAGTCAAGCCAAGACAGAGCTGTCGTTCCTGAGTTAAGCCAGGTCAGAGCTGTCATTCCTGAGTTAAGAAAAAAGACAGAGCTGTTGTTTCTGAGTCAAGTAAAGTCACAGCTGGTCTCTACGAACCAAATCAAGTCATCACTGATCCTCGTAAGCCAAGTCAAGTCACTACTGGTCTCCATGAGTCAGGTAGAGTCACTACAGATCTTCACAAGCCACGTCAAGCCACAGCTGATGCCCATGAGCCAAGTCAGGCCTCAGCCTGTCACCATGAATCAAGTCAAGCCACAGTTGGTCTTCATGAGCCAGGTCAAGTCAAAGCTGATCTTCATGAGCCAAGTCAAGTTACTGCTGCTGTCCCAGAGCCAAGTCACATGTCGTCTGTCAGCCCAGAGCCAAGTCACGTCTCGTCTGTCCGCCCAGAGCCAAGTCACGTCTCGTCTGTCCACCCAGAGCCTCCTCACGTCTCGTCTGTCCGTCCAGAGCCTCCTCGCATCTCCTCTGTCTGTCCAGAGTCTTGTCACGACACGTCTACCAGTGTGATGGCGATCTGACAAAACGAAATAACGAGGCTAGGTCACAAGACAGGGAAAAACAAGGCAAAACAAAAGAAAACTAGACACAGGATACACAGAGAACGCTTTGTATGAATGCTAGGAAAACAGTTCAATACTCTGCAGTGACTGACAGGAAGACCGGGGTTGAAATACTGTCTCTGATTGGGCGCAGGTGATAGGAGCAGTGGCTGATGGGGAATGTAGTCCGGGGTGTGGTCTAACAGTCAGTGTGTGAAAACAAGGTGAGAGCGACATCTGGTGGTGAGCGGTCCGCAGCTCGCCGACCAGATCCCGCCCCCAAAGAGCAGCTTCCAGACGCTCCAAACGAACCATAGTCCAGGGGAGCGGTGGGGCGGGGGTGAGACAGGGCAAGGGCCGGAGGGCCAGGTCCGTGCGGAGGACCAGGTGACTGAGGCAGGACCGACAGAGCAGGAGCCCACCAGGGTGGAGCCGGATGCGGAGCAGGAGGTGCAGGAGCTCTCCAGGGCGGAGCCGGACGCACAGGAGCCCTCCAGGGCAGAGCAGGAGGCGCAGGGGCCCTCCAGGGTGGAACAGGAGGCAGAGCAGGAGGCGCCAGGACCCTCCAGGGTGGAGCAGGAGGCGCTGGGGCCCTCCAGGGTGGAGCAGGAGGCGCCAGGGTGGAGTAGGGACCGGCATCATGGACTGGGACCTGGGGAGAACAAGGACAGAAGAGGCAGACAGAATAAGGAGAGAAGCAGAGAGTTTGTGGATGAACGCCGCCTCCCTAGGAGGTTCTACAGCTAATGCTGACACCTCTGAGATGTAACGGGGCTCTGAACAGACACATGAAACGTGACTTGGCTCTGAACGGACAGACGTGACGTGACTTTGCTCTGGACAGACAGATGTGACATGACTTTGCTCTGGACGGACAGACGAGACGAGATTTGGCTCTGGGCGATCGGACGAGCCGTGACTTGGCTCTGGGCAGTCAGACGAGACGTGACTTGGCTCGTAGAGATCAACTGAGACTTGACTTGGTTTGTGAAGTTCAGTAGTGACTTGACTTGATACATGAAGTCCTGCGGTGACTTGACTTGGCTTGTGAAGATTAATAGTAACTTGACTTGATTTGTGAAGATCGACTGTGACTTGACTTGGCTCACTAAGACCAGTTATGGCTTCACTTGACTTTACATTGCCGGAACAGCTGTGGCTTGACCTTACTAAAGCAGATGTGGCTTGACTTGACTTAACTGGAACAGTTGCGAGTTGACTTGACCTTGCTAGAGCAGCTGCGACTTGACTTTACTGGAGCAGCTGCAACTTGACATGACTCAGGAGGTGTTGTAGTGTCTTGACTTGACTTCGCAGGATCAGCAGCTGTAATGTGACTTGATTCAGGAGCCGCATCTGGAAGGGCGGCCATGACGGGTGCAGACTCAGGAGCAGAAGACATAACGTAAACAGGCTGTGGCTTGGCTGACGTGGCGTTAGCGGGTGCTGGCTTGGCTGACGTGGTGCTAGCGGGCACTGGCTTGGCTGACGTGGTGCTAGCGGGCGTTGGCTTGGCTGACGTGGCGCTAGCGTGCGCTGGCTTGGCTGACGTGGCAACGTAAGGTGGCTGTGGTTTGACAGACATGGCGTGATCTGGTTATGGAACAGCAGACCTGATGTAGGCTGGTTCTGGCATCAGGGGCGTGACGGCCATCTTGAATGCAGGCTCTGGTGTGGCACCCATCTTGACGACAGGCTCTAGTGTGGCGGCCATCTTGGCGACAGGCACTGGCGTGGCGGCCCTCTCGTGCAGTGGCTCTGGGCTGGCGGCCATCTTGTGCAGTGGCTCGGGGCGCTCGGGTGAGACCTTGCTTGACCCTCAAGGAACAGCAGCTTTGACTTTGCGTGACTCAGGAACAGCAGTTGCAGTCTGTCTCGACTTGGGGAACACAGCTTTGCTTGGCTCAGGAATAGCAGCTTTGACCTTGCTTGGCTCAGAAGCGGCAGCTTTGATCTTTCTTGACTCAGGAGCGGCAGCTTTGACCTTGCTTGACTCAGGAGTGGCAGCTTTGACCTTGCTTGACTCTGCCGCCATCTTGCGAACGGCTTCTGCTGACACCGCCATTACATGAGCGCTATCCGTAGTTGTCGCCATTGCTTGAGCGCACTCCAGCGTAGCCGCCATTTCCCGAGCGAGCCAGGCGGCCAGCGTTTCCGTGGCATCACGCTCCACATCCGCGACACCCACGGTAGATGGCAAGCCCACACACAATAAAGCATAATCCATAAATTGCTCAAGTGATGAACGCGGAGCCTCGCGAAGGAGCCGTGACTTAAGCGGCTGATTAATGCCCTCGCAAAAAAAGTCTATCAGCACGCAGTCAGGCAAATCTGAAAAGTGAGCGAGTGCCAGATATTCCTGTGTGTAGCCCTCGTGTGCCTTGCTCGAGGGCTAATAACTGTCTTGTAGTGTCCATACCTGATCTGTGTCCTAGTGAAAAGTTGCTGGATCCTTTTGGGGCCGAGTATTCTGTTACAAAAGGAGCGAAACGAGAGGCGAGCGGATCCATGTGCAAACTTTTATTCAAAAGACGAGACAAAGACATGGTCGAGGCAGGCAGGGTCAAACAGTGGCAAGCAGGTATTTAGACAGCAAGACGAAGAATAGTCCATAAAGCAGGCGAGGGTCGAACCACGGCGAACGTTATCCAATGGCCAAGGCAAGAGAATGGTCAGACAGGTGAGAGTTACAATAGGAAGGCGGCAAGACTGACAAAAACGAAATAACGAGGCTCGGTCACAAGACGGGGAAATACAAAAGGAAACTAGACACAGGATACACGGAGAACGCTTTGTATGAATGCTAGGAAAACAATTCAATACTGGCAGTGACTGACAGGAAGACCGGGGTTTAAATACTGTCTCTGATTGGGTGCAGGTGATAGGAGCAGTGGCTGATGGGGAATGTAGTCCGGGGTGTGGTCTAACAGTCAGTGTGTGAAAACAAGGTGAGACCGATATCTGGTGGTGAGCGGTCCGCAGCTCACCGACCAGATCCGTAACAAAGTGAAAGTATTCAAAATTTATGACTCTTAATGCATTAATTCTACTTTGAGTGTGCAATTTCTGCAAATGCATTAATAGTACTATTGTGGCATTTTGCAGGTACAAAGTAAAAGCAAACTAATTTTGTTATTTGTTAAGGTCACAATGGCCACCCACAGGTGCCCCCACCCAGCCTAAAGCATGCACACATTTTTCCCCACTGTGCCCACACCAGCCCACACTTTCCCCACTGTGCCCACACTTGCCCCACTACCCAGCCCACAGCATGCCCACACTTTCCCCACTGTGCCCACACCCAGCCCACATTTTGGATTTACTGTGGGAATTGTTATGGGCCCACAATCGGCCCCATTGTGGGCCCACTCTGCTTTGTGTAGGCCAGCCCACACTTAACCCACACATTTGGACTGTCCCATTCAGGCCCCACACGGGCCCCATAGTGTGGGGCCCACACGTGCCCTGCATTTCACGCCGGTATTGGGGCCCACAGTGGGCTGCCCACACGGGCTAGATTTTTTGCCCGCAGTGGGCCCACGCGGGCCCCAAATGGGCATGTTGGCTGGGAAACTACTGTGTGCAACTATGAAAAAGTATTTAAAAGCATCAGTGCGAATGACCCTATCAGCATATTTGTGCTTGCGCTGAGGGGAGCATCAAAGGTTTCTAACATACTTGCGTGTTTTTGCAGCGGTGAGTAATGTATCACAGACATGCCGATTCCTTGAACTACGTTTACATGCACAATTTTTGGTTCAGTCTGCCTGAATTAATTCCGATTGATGAATCTGAATGTAGTGTTTACATAAATGCTAAATAAAATGATCAGGTTGATTTGTGCGTTTGTCAAAAGCTTTAAATTGAAATTGATTTTTTTTTTTTTACATATGCACACTGCGCAAATACATTGTTTCCCATTGTCTTCACAGAATAATCACATTCCTACACTGTCTCTATATTTATTTTTAACAGCAGAATTAATACTTATCCATATCCAAACTGCTGTGCCGTGCTGCTTATATCACACCGTAAAAATGCCCCTCCCCGCGCCTTTAACCAGTCGTCTGTGGATGAGCTGCATTGATTGTAATGAAAGATCTCGATGAACGAATGAGAGAGACAGATTTATTAAGGGAGTTTGCAAATGATATTTATTTAATACAAGTTAATGTTAATATTAAGTGACTTGGATTGTCTGAACACTATTGCCTGATTTTGCTCTATTTCCTCAACAAAAAGTAGCAGTGTTTCATTTATGCATGAATGGGCATTTTTAAACGATTCTGATTCAATTACCCATTCATAAAGACAATCAGTTGCTTTGTTCCTGAATGAATCAGCCGTTCGAATGAATCAATTTAATGAACGATTCAGTGATAAAATCAGTGACTTGCCACCACCTACTGGCAGATTTACTTTCATTTTAAAGTTTATTTTCTGTTATTTAAATCATTTCATATTTCTATATTCAAAATGTTATATATAAGACATTAACCTCAACATGAAGTTATGAATTTCATTGCAGTCATGTGACCACTGAGCCTCATTAAACCATCTGAAAATACACCTACAAGCCACTTCTGTGTACTTCTGTCCCACCTCTGTAGTATAATTTGTTTTTATACTGATTTCATTTGATTGGTAACTTATTCTTATTAGGGCCCGAGCACTGCAGTGCGAGGACCCTATTGGAATTGCTCTGTTTATTCTTCTTCTTCTTCTTCTTCTTCTTCTTCTTCTTCTTCTTCTCCAAAGTAAAAAGTCTTTTTGAGGGCCTAAACATGCTCGAAAACTCATGAAACTTTGCACACGCATCAGTCCTGGTGAAAATTTACATCTGATATGGTTTTCAGAAGTGGGTGTGGCAAAATGGCTCGATAGCGCCACCTATAAAATTTCAACGGAGTGCGCCTCGAGCTGCGTTTCACGTACATGTACGAAACTCGGTACACAGGTGTAGCACACCAATACCTACAAAAAAGTCTCCTGGTACAACATCCTAAACCCAACAGGAAGTCCGTTATATTGAATTTCCTGTACGATTTTTGTGCAGTTTTTGCCATTTTCAGGCCTCGTACTTTAACGAACTCCTCCTACAGTTTTTATCCGATCATCTTCAAATTTGCTGAGTGTTATCATAAGGCCCTTGCGATGTTAAATTGCGAAGCTTTTGAGTTTTCGTCGAGGGGCGTGTCCGTGGCGGCCTGACAAAATTTGACGTGTCGCCATGAAAAAGGAAGTGGCTGTAACTCAGGCAAACAATGTCCGATCTGCCTCAAACTTCACAGGTGTGATAAGAGTCTGGTCCTGAACACATGTCAGTGCCCATATTCAGTTATAGTCATAGCGCCACCTGATGACAACAGGAAGTGACATGTTTAACACTGTTACAGACTCCTAGCAACATATTAAAAAGCATTAGCAAGTTTTAAATAGGCTAGCAACATGCTACAGTCATGCTACAACATGCTAGCAACACTTAGCTAAGAGCTAATGCATGCTATTAATACAAAGAAAAAGAAAATTGCTGTAACTCATGCACACAATGTCCAATCTGACCCAAATTTAATATTCAACATGCTACGAACATAGTAAAGCATGCTAACAACACTTAGCTAATATGCTAAAGCATGCTAATAATACTATAAAACAGGAAGTTACTTTAACTCGGGCATACAATGTCCAATCTGCCCCAAACTTGACATGTTTGATAAGAGTCCTGGACTGAACACATGCCCATGCCCGTATTCAGTTATAGTCATAGCGCCACCTGCTGGCAACAGGAAGTCACATGTTTAATACTGTTGTGGATGCCTAGCAACATTTTAAAAATATCAACACGTGTTAAATAGGGTAGCAACATGCTAGAAACATGCTAAAACATGTTAGCGACACTTAGCTAAATGCTAAAGCATGCTCTTAATGCAATGAAACAGGAAGTTACTGTAACTCAGGCATGCAATGTCCAATCTGCCCCAAACTTAATATGTTTGATAAGAGTTCTAGCCTGAACACTACGTGCCTATATTCAGTTATAGTCATAGCGCCACCTACTGTCAACAGGAAGTGACATGTTTAACACTGTGATACACTATTATCAACACACTAAAAAGCCATTGAGTGCTAAAGTAGTTAAAAACACACTCAAACATGCTAGCAACACTTACTTAATGCTAAAGCATGTTGTTAAAGACATAAAACAGGAAGTTGTTGTAATTCATGTAAACAATGTCCAATCTGCCCCAAACTTCACATGTTTGATAAGAGTCCTGGTCTGAAGATATATACATGCCCATATTCAGTTATAGTTATAGCGCCACCTCCTGACAACAGGAAGTGACATGTTTAACGGTGTTACGGACTCCTAGCAACATATTAAAAAGCGTTAGCAAGTTTTAAATAGGCTAGGATCATGCTACAGTCATGCTACAACATGCTAGCAACACTTAGCTAAGAGCTAAAGCATGATATTAATACAAAGACAAATTGCTGTAACTCATGCATACAATGTCCAATCTGACCCAAACTTAATATTCAACATGCTACAAACATAGTAAAGCATGCTAGCAACACTTAGCTAAAATGCTAAAGCATGCTAATAATACAATGAAACAGGAAGTTACTGTAACTCAGGCATACAATATCCAATATGCCCCAAGCTTAACATGTTTGATAAGAGTCCTGGCCTGAACACATGCCCATGCCCATATTCAGTTATAGTCATAGCTCCACCTGCTGGCAACAGGAAGTGAGATGTTGCACTCTGTAATGAACGCAACATTTTAGAAATATCAACAAGTGTTAAATAGGGTAGCAACATGCTAGAAACATGCTATAACATGTTAGCAACACTTAGCTAAGTGCTAAAGCATGTTATTAATGCAATGAAACGGGAAGCTACAGTAACTCAGGCATACAATGTCCAATCTGCCCCAAACTTAACAGGTTTGATAAGAGTCCTGGTCTGAACACATTTACATAACAATATTCAATTATAGTCATAGCGCCACCTACTGTCAACAGGAAGTGATGTTTAACACTGTGATACACTATTAGCAACACACAAAAATAAGCCAGTGAGTGCTAAACTTGCTAAAAACACACTCAAACATGCTAGCAACACTTACTAAGTGCTAAAGCATCTTGTTAAAGCCATGAAACAGGAAGTTGTTGCAATTCCTGCAAACAATGTCCAATCTTCCCCAAACTTCACATGTTTGATAAGAGTCCTGGCCTGAAGATATCTACATGCTCATATTCAGTTAAAGTCATAGCGCCACCTGCTGGCAACCGGAAGTGACATGTTTAACACTGTGATGGTCTATTAAAAGCACAGCAAAATATGCCATATTGTGCTAAATATGCTAGACACACTTTCTAAGTGCTAATGCATCCTATTAATGCCATGAAACAGGAAGTTGTTGTAACTCAGCCATACAATGTCCGATCTGCCCCAAACTTCATATGTTCGATAAGAGTCCTGGCCTGAACACATCTAAAGGCCAATATTCCATTACAATTATAGCGCCACCAGCTGGCAACAGGAAATGACTTGTCTTACACTAACTCAAGCATACCATGTTCAATCTGCACCAAACTTCATATGTTTGATAAAAGCGCTGACCTGAAGACGTCTACATGCCAATATTCAGTTATAGGCATAGCGCCACCAGCTGGCAGCATGAAGTTTGGCACATCTAAATGACTTTGATATATTCCTCCTAAATTTACTATGTTAAAAGCATAGTGCCCACCGTTCGCTGTTTCCCTAAAGCCACCGGTCGGCGGTGAGCCCGGGTGCGAGGGCCCGTTCATCGCTGCTTGCAGCTTTAATTCTACTTGTTTTTATTCTGTTGATTTAATTAGCAATAAGTAATGATGCTGAAAATGTAGTTTTGATCACAGGCAAAATTTACATTTTAAAATATATTTAATTCTAAAGCAGTAATTTTAAATAATAAAACTTTTTCACCATATTACTGCTTTTGCTGTATCAAATAGATGCAAGCTTGGGGTGCAGAAGAGAATTCTTTAAAAAACATTTTTAAAAATCTTACTGTTCAAAAATATTTGACTGTGTACATCAACCATGTATAGTTGAACAGAAACCATACATAATTTTGGAAAAAAAAGTGATTATTCCAAAGCCTATTCCAAGGCCTATTCTTGTTTTTAAGTAAAACAATGAGTGTTTGCACTAGTGAGGAGTTAGTGTGAGGCACTGATGAATTAGTGTGGCATTTTGATTGGTTGTGTTTGAAAAAGGAAATCAAGGTACTTCCTGATAGATTTTTTGTGTGTTATGTAGAGAATTGTGTTGTGTTTTGCAAAAAGTGTTTTATGAAATTGAAAATGGAATTAAAGGCCGATAATTAGTGTATGGTTTGAAAAAAAAAAAAAATGTTCTATGACAACTCTCTGAATATTTTATATGACAATGTTAATGTATAGGGTCTTGGCAGAACAGATCTGCTACGCTGCTGAATTGCTGCTGCTGCTGTTGGTTATTGCTGTAGTTTTAGATTATTGCTGCTGCAAGCAAGTACAGGAACTTGCTACTGCCAAAGCATATGGTGATATAGTGTTGTGAGTATTTAAGACATACTGCTGCTGCACAAATAGCATATAAAATAACCCGTAGCAGATCTATACAGGTGGAGCTGGGGAAGGTGGAGGGTTTCAGAGGAACTCTGGAAGCGCGCTGCTGCAAAAGGCTTGACATGAATCAGCTTGTGCCAAGTCATGTAAGACTGTGAATATCATCATTTACGTTAACACCCGTCAGCCTGCGCCATCTAGAGTTTCATGAAAGAACTAGGCATTTCTATTTTATAGACTAAATTCTACATGGCGCCCGAACTGGTAATATAGTTTACAGAAAATTCTTGTCGGTTGGTTGTGCCACCATTACAACTAATGTTGACCAATGAACCGTATTGTTAAGTGTTAGGAAATAATTACTACTACTTTAAGAAATTTAAACATGTGTCCCTCTGCTTTTTTGGAAGACTTATTAAAATCATATGTTTTAATGTGTTGTTCCCCTGCTCCGTTTCATGTTGTTTATACACCATTATAAACTATGATCTAAGTTAAAGTACTGTATTTCTCTGTTTCTCTCTTATCTCTCGGTAAGTGCAGCTTTATCTTCCTACAGAGACAGCAAAACTGTAAAGAGGGTGTGTTTACACACTTTAAATACACAAATCATTTGAAAGTACATTTTAGGGACAAGTAAGTCAGGACACCATTTTAGAGCATACTAAAAGCTACTCTATGGTCAGACATATAAGGACATCTCATTTGTCCTAAATTGTCAAGGTGGTCCACAGTTTACTGGTGTGCACTTTGGTGAATGTACCTAAAAGTGACATGGTCACACACACACACACTTGCATATCTTGTATAGCTGTCATAAACCACAGCCTGTGACTATTGCTGTTTGAACTGCCAAATGAAAGTAAATAGACAGTTAAGAATGAAATGTTTAGAAGAGACATTCCTGAAAAAAAATACAATAAAAACAATTTTCCACTGAATTTATGCAAACTGGAAATGCTTTTGATGCAATAAAATGTAAACGTTACTGACACAAAGATATATGCAAATGAGTATACTAATAATGAGTACATAAATGGGTCTCTATAGTCCTCTGAAGCTGAAATTCTTTTGTAAAGAAGAGCATGTGAATGACAAGCAGCAAGCAATGATTGAGAGCTTTAAGGATAAAAGGACATGCAACACTCTTAGGCATGCACACAAATGCTCGTAATAGGTGATAAGTATGTTGAATATCACATGACTAAAACCAGAAAGCAGGGGGCCGTTTCATAAAACAAGTTTACCCAATAATCCAGGCTTATTTCAGTTAGTTTGACTTATTGTCAGTTGATTTGGTTTCATGAAGTAAATTTACCATAGCACAATCTCAGTCACTGTGCCCAAAATTTAATGTCATTTTTTAAAGATACCTGAAAAATTTTAACATAGTTTCTAGTTGTGCATTCAGTTTATCAGCAAGTTTCTAGACATGCAGACTTTCTCTCTGGTTTTATGACAGCTGTATATTTATGGTTATTAGTAAAACATTAAAACGTTACAATGTTAAATTGCTCTGTAAAGCAATATAAACTCTGTCACGGTTGTAGTCATATGCAGGGGATGAAGCAGGAGAAGAGCGGAGATCCAATAAGTGCAGTTTATTAATAATCCAAAGCGTACATAAAACAAATACAGGGAAACAGCAGGAAACCAGCAACCACAACGACCATAAACGGAGTAACAATATAATCACCGACAAGAACCCAAGGTGACAACCAACCTTAAATACACAGACAGACCAATGAAAACAAGACAGGAGCGAATGATAGACAATGACATCACTAATGAGAACAGGAAACAGGAAGACCAAATATGGGTAACACTGGGAAAACAAACACAAACAGTCCAAAAGGCACACACACAGGTCTGACAAACACTAAATTAAAATCACAAAATTAAAAATGAAAATAAATAGAAAACAGACTACATTTTAACTGATAATATACTCATTTGAGCTAGAAATTAGCTAGCTTACATTTGATTTACAACTACTGCTATCATAAAAATACACAGGTTTAAACTTCTACACTCATCACATTTAATGTCCAACAAATATTGTAGCAAAATGTATATTTTACTCAAAATTACTGCACTCTTATTCTATTGCGCTCTGTCTGTTTTGTGCACAGCAGTGCTTGTTCACTCACATAAGCATTGCCCTCTCCTGAATATGAAATAGCCCCCTGGTCTTATTGCATCTGTTGTTGGAGAAAGTGTTAACAGCAGTATGAACTGATGCCAATATCTATGGACTTTTAAGGTAATCAGCTAATTTATCTAATTGTTTTTATTATTGGTGTTTTAATTAATTTTAATATCAGAATGTTAATGAGAAGGGGTAAAAAAATAAATAAATGAACTCTTCAGATATCGATCGGTTATGATCATCTTTGGTATCTTCTTTGAAGGCATCTTGAGCAAAATAGTTTCATATTTATCTAAAGCACATATATAGAAATCCTTTAAATAGCCTTTATTGTTGAGTAAAAATCTATAGGGAGTATAATGGCATAACGAGAGAGATTTATAAAGACATTCTAAAAGAAGGTTGCCAACCAGTCTCAGCAGAGTGGTCTGTGTGAGTGCATAGCAGATGTGATGCACATGCACTGAACATGCTAACCCACCCCACCCAGGTAGGTGTTACTTAAATAAGGTACACCATGAATAAGGTAGTGCCCAAAATAAGTTGCCTCTAAATGATATAATAAATAACCATGGGAGGGAATATTATATGCTTACTTGAGTCCTCTTACAAGAAAGGGCATTCCCCTTATTGAGTGAAGAGGAAGTGGCTTGTGAACTCTACAGTCTTGTTTGCATTAGAAACTGTCCAAGGCTTTGACACAGCACACCCAAAAATATCGAAAGTATACTTTTACAGGTAAGAACTTTACTTCCTTCTCTCTGTAACTTCAAATAGCTTTTTGTCTTTCAATTATTGTAACACTGAATTTTATGATCTTTAATCTGACCATTTCATGGTGCTATTAAAGGTTACTGTGCTGTTTAGAGCAATGTGTGGAGCGGTGAGTGGGGTTTTAGTTGAAACACACTCTCTCAGTTATAACCGCTGTTGAACCCTATTGTGTGGGATGAACTGATAAAAAGCCATAACTGCTTCTGAAACCACAGTTAGTTAACTTAACAGGAGTCAGCTGATTAATGAATATGTGAACTGTAGTTAGTGAACGAGTGAATGTTAATTTGTTTTTACGACTGTACAGATCAACTGGTTTTAAGTTTTTGTGATTTGTTTTTAAATGAACAATTCTTAATTTTTAAATTAAAACTACTCTAACTAGTCTTACTTTTCAGTGAAAAACTATTGTTATAACTTTTAACTCATGTTGTTCAGTGTGAACTGTGGCTTATTTTATTCTAAAATGTTCTGGTTTTGATTTTTAAGCAAATTATCAGTTGTGTATTAAGTAATAAAGTGAAATAATGTTTTAAGGCATTTCAATATGTGAAGTGAATTGGTTGGGCTACTTTATGCCCAGTATACACTGTTAGAAAAAATAATGGTAACACTTTATTTTGATAGTCCACTTTAGACATTCTACTAACAGTAAATAACTTTGCAACTGCATGTCAACTAGTCATTAGAGTATTAGTAGAATGTCTGCTTAATATCTTCTAACACTCTTCTAAACTTTGCAAGTATATGTCAACTTATTCTACTAACCCTATACCTAACCTAACAGAGTTAGTAGACATGTAGTTGCAAATTAATGAGAATTAGTTGACATGTAGTTACTTATAGTTAGTAGTGTCTAAAATGGACTATCAAAATAAAGTGTAATTAAAATAATCCAATCAGATTGCAAGCTTGTTCTCTTTCTTTAAAGACAATCAACTGAATAGTAGGCACACTGCTAGTTTAGAATCAATAGTACTCAGTGTATCTATCCTGACAATAGACCTACACTGATAGACAGTTCCTGAATTGACAATGCGGAAGTTCTAAAAAACATCCTGTGTATATAAAGATAAGAAACATCATTTGATAAACTCTTGAGACCCTCACAAAAACCTATTCTGCCTCATTGCTTTCAGAAACAGAGAAAGTGTGGTTATGCAAATGTAATTAATATGCCAAAATCCATGGTTACTACACTTTTACTACAATAAAATCATGGTTAATATTCATGAGAAATGACAAGTGGAACAATTTACTTGTGTTCACTCTTTTTCACAATTTTTTGCACACTTATTTTTTACAATCATGTTTGTAAAACATGTTCTTCTATGTGGTCCACATAGACAAACAATTTTTTTCTTAAAATTCTGAATAGATTATGTAGAGAAACCAAGCAAAGGGCACTGTCAGAAAATGACTGAGATGGTTTATCTAAAACCAGGAAGTAACCGTGCATTAATGCAGCCTTCATGTGCTATCGGAAATGTCATATTACCCACTTGTGAAGTAGTGATTACAAACTTGTCGCTTTCAAGTGCTTTGTAGTCAGAAAGAATAAACTGTAATATTCCATTGGTTGATAACCAATCACTTGCTGACGATTCTGGAGTTTCGGCCAAAGACATGTTTATTTCACTGTTTCTTTTCTTCTTTTTTTTTTTTTAATTATCTATTTATCATTTTACAATATAACAATCAGCACAATTAACAAAAGAAATATTCAGCATTAAGTAGCATCAGAGTATACAAATATGAAAACATACATCATCAAATCCAGTTTATGTTGCTAGATTAAAACAGAAATCAAATAACAGCACATGAATGGTCAGTGTGATAACAATGGGTATTATCTAGGCACAAGTCAAAGGGTTCAAAAAAGATCCAAAAAAATGTTCCAGGTCTCTAAAAAGATGTATGTTTTATTTTTTAAACTGTATGTTAAATATTCCAAATGCAGTGTGTCATTTATGATATTTTTAAATAATTCAAATGTTGGAGGGTGTTCCTGTTTCCAGTTTAACAGAATACATTTCTTAGATACATAAGAAATCAGACCTACCCTTTTGGTAAATAAAGGGTCTGATACTTCATTCAAGTCCACCCCAAAAAGATATATTAAAGGAGTTTTGTGATATTTCTTTCCCAGAACCATCACAGAAAACGTCTAGGTTACGTACGTAACCCTCGTTCCCTGAAGGAGGGAACGGAGACGTTACATATGGGAACTCGCTTGAGAGTCCAATCATCTCCAAGCCTTATTCAAAAGGCCAATGAACATTCATGAACATTGGCGAGTGGTATTTGCATGCCGAGCCACTCCCCCGTACATACGGGTATATAATATGGCGGCGTGCAACCACTCATTCAGGCTTTTGCTGAGGAGCTGAGCTGCAGCCCGGCGTCAGCGCGACGAAAGGTCGTGGCAGGGGATGTAACGTCTCCGTTCCCTCCTTCAGGGAACGAGGGTTACGTACGTAACCTAGACATTCCCCTTCAGTCGTTTCACTACGACGTTACATATGGGAACAGACCCATGGAACAGGCCACAAACCAGACGTCGCGTTACGCAACACACCGCGTGCCGACAGGCGGACGTGTCAGCAGACGGATATGAGCGTAGCCTTCCCAACGCCCTGGGGGCCAATAGGGGGCCCCACAGGGATGCCAGTTGTACTGAAGCAGGAGTTGGGGGGGCGGAGCACATGAAATCTCTACATGTGGAACACAAGAAATTCAATATATCCATAGGTTTTAGGGATATATGAGGGAAACATCGGCCCTCTGGCTGACCGTGGAAAAATACTGAAACATGTTGCCACAACCTGCTGGGCAAAGGAGACCCAACCGGAGCACAGACAAGCACTACTCCGCACTAGGCCTGACTGCGGGGCATGGAGGACCCAGGTTCGCCGGAGGGAACAACCGAGGGAAATAGCGCACGGATCCATTAGGAATGGCGCAGCAAGCTGACACCAGCCGGACTCCCGCTCGCCTGTGATGTCTATGTTAAGACACGGGAGGATACGGCCTCTACGCGAAGGTTGTAGAACCTGCACTCTAAAAAATGTTGGGTTGTTTTTTTAACCCAACTGCTGGGTTAAGCCTGTTGGGTCATTTAGTTGGGTTGTTTTTGTGTTGGGTTGTTTTTGTGTAACCCAACATTGGGTTACTGATTTTATCCAATCAAGTGACAGTTAAGAGAGTAAGCCACTCCCCCTACTCGACGAGCCAAGCGCTACACTGTAAAAAGCAACCTATAGAATCTACTCAATATAATGGGGTAAACTGATGTAACAATTTGCACTCAGTTTGTTTGGGTAGATTATATCCTATATGTCTGAGTAAAGAATACCTGAATTTATCAGCTAAGACAAACTAAAAAAAAAGTAGGTTAAGTCTACACAGCAAAAAGCCCAGTGTTAAATGAACTCTCCATACTCAAGAGTGTTAAAATGAACACTGAAGCAGTGTTAGAGTTAATGAGGTAATTAAGTGATTCATTGGGTGATGATTGACCATTATTAAAGACGCCTGATGTTAATAAGCAGAATCACCAAAAGGAGAAAATCTAATTTTGTAAGTCGCCATTATAGTGGTGAGTGTTAGCATTAGCTTAGCTCTTTACCAGTAACTTCTTAATATTAGATTTTGTTTGGCTGTTGTAATTGAGTTACAACAGTCAGACAAACCAGAAGAAATGAGATTTTGTGGTTTTGATTATGCTTTGACAAAGTCATGAAGTAGCGATCAGAATAAGTGAGTTGTATTTTGTTTATGTTGCTTTAATCAGACAGGTGTTTCTGAAATTTATTTGACCAGAAAAAATATAAACATTTTTTAGATTTAGACACACAGACATCAACATTCAGCATGAGAATCACAACAATGGTGACCAACAAAAACTTATGTTGTAGCCAATCAAAACTCATCCATATTTCCCATCATGCATTGTGGCATGAATAAATTATGAGCTGATGATTTCCGTGATGTTTAGAGTTGATCTGTTTCTGAATATGCTGTTTGTCACCATTTTTGAGATTCATATGCTGATTCATGATGTCTGTGTGTGCCTAAAAGAACAGCTTTTGAAAGTTTTTTTTGATCGGAGGAGCTTGTAAAAAGTCCATTTAAAATGTAAACAAAAATTCAGGCTTTATCATTTTTTTTCTGCTGTGAAACCACAAGGCAGTTGTAATAAATAAAGGATATAAAACTTTAAATGATTTCAGTGGCTCAAATTAAGTTTATTTTAAAACAGAATTATCACCACTGCATGACTTTTGCTCTTTGGCTTGTCTGGCTAGTTTAACTAAACAATTGAATAAAAGCTAATATTAAAAAGCTACGGGTCAAGAGCCCAACTAATGCTAACACTGACCACTATAATGGTGACGTAAACATTTTGGTGTCTTCAATAATTTTCAATCATCACTCAATGAATCACTTAATTACCTCATTAACTTTGACACTGCTTCAGTGTTCATTTTAACACTCAAATAAACTCCCGCGAGAGTTCATTTAACACTGGGCTTTTTGCTGTGTAGACTTTATCTACTTTTTTTTAGTTTGTCATAGCTGTTAAATTCAGGTATTCTTTACTCAAATATATAGACAAACGGAGTGCAAATTGTTACTTCAGTTTACCCCATTATATTGAGTAGATTCTATAGGTTGCTTTTTACAGTGTACCTTCTCTTTGATTATTGTTTATTTTCTTTATTAAATATTTCAGGTTTGTTTTCAACCAGCAACGTAGTATTTTTTTGTCAATAGTCTAGGTAAATAAAACAACCCAAAGTATTGGGTCAAAGATTTAACCCAACAAGTTGGGTTAAAATAACCCAACGCTGGGTTTGTCCATATTTGACCCAGCGTTGGGTTACCAAAATAACCCAATTTGGGTTATTTTAACCCAGCGTTTTTTTAGAGTGTGGCGAAGGTATTAGGTGTCGCCCAACCCGCAGCTCTACAGATATCTGCTAGAGAGGCGCCATGAGCCAACGCATAGGATGAGGCAACACTCCGTGTGGAGTGGGCACAAACACCTAAGGGGCATGGCTCTCCCTGGTTTTGGTACGACAGGGAGATGGCATCTACCACCCAATGGGCCAACCTCTGTTTGGAGACAGCATTCCCTTTCTGCTGACCTCCAAAGCAGACGAAGAGCTGCTCGGTGCGTCTGAAGTGCCGAGTGCGGTCCACGTATATACGCAGAGCGCGAACTGGACACAGCAGCGCAGAGGCTGGGTCTGCCTCCTCCAGGGGCAGAGCTTGCAGGTTCACCACCTGATCGCGGAAAGGCGTGGTGGGAACCTTGGGCACATAACCAGGCCGGGGTCTCAGGATGACGTGAGAATCGCCGGGCCCGAATTCTAGGCACGCTTCGTCGACAGAGAAAGCTTGTAGGTCCCCTACCCTCTTGATGGAGGCCAGTGCGGTCAGGAGCGCTGTCTTGAGTGACAGATATTTTAGCTCAACTGACGCAAGTGGCTCAAATGGGGCCTCCCGCAGGCCCTGGAGGGCGACGGAGAGGTCCCAAGAGGGTATGGGGTGCGGCCTGGGGGGATTAACCCTTCTCGCACCCCTCAGGAACCTCACGATGAGTTGGTGCTTACCTAGGGATGTTCCATCCACTGCATCGTGGTACGCTGCAATGGCAGCAACGTACACTTTGAGAGTTGAAGGGGACAGCCTGCGCTCCAACTTTTCTTGCAGGAAGGAAAGCACTACTGCAATCGTACATCTCTGTGGGTCCTCCCCGCGAGAGGAACACCAGTCGACGAACAGACCCCATCTCAGCGCATAAGCCTGCCTTGTAGAGGGGGCTCTGGACTGAGTGATAGTTTCTATCACGGCCTGTGGAAGGCCGGAGAGGTCTGACGCGTCCCGTCCAGGAACCAGACGTGCAGGTTCCACAGATCGGGGCGCGGGTGCCAAATTGTGCCCATCCCCTGAGAAAGAAGGTCTCTCCTCAAGGGGATTTTCCAGGGAGGGGCTGCCGCGAGGGAAATGAGTTCTGGAAACCAGGTCCGGGTGGGCCAGTATGGCGCAACCAGCAGAACCTGCTCCTCGTCCTCCTTGATCTTGCACAGTGTCTGTGCAAGGAGGCTCACTGGGGGAAAGGCGTACTTGGGCCCCGGAGGCCAGCTGTGTGCCAGTGCGTCCCTGCCGAGGCTGTTGGGAGCCTCGTTGAGGGAGTAGAACCGCTGGCAGTGGGAGGATTCGGGGGAAGCAAACAGATCTATCTGGGCCTCCCCGAAATGGCTCCAAATTAGCTGGACTGTCTCGGGGTGGAGTCGCCATTCTCCAGGATGGGTGGACTGCCGTGAGAGCTGGTCGGCTGCACGGTTGAGTTCTCCTGGAATGTGAACGGCACGTAGCGATTTCAGCCACGTTTGACTCCATAGGAGCAGATGGCGGGCGAGTTGTGACATGCGACGGGAGCGTAGACCACCCTGACGGTTGATGTAGGCTACAGTCGCTGTGCTGTCGGTGCGAACAAGCACGTGCTTGTGACGCAACGTCGGTCGGAAGCGACGAAGGGCCAGAAGCACAGCCAACAACTCTAGGCAATTGATATGCCATTGCAGTCGAGGTCCTGTCCAGGAGCCCGATGCTGCTTGCCCGTTGCATACAGCACCCCAACCCGTGGAAGAGGCATCCGTGTATACCACAAGATGCCTGGAGACTTGTCCCAGGGGGACTCTGGCCTGAAGGAAGGCCGGGTCTGACCACGGGCTGAACAGGCGGCGACACTGCGGGGAAACGCCAATCCGGAGTGTGCCACGGTGCCATGCCCATCTCGGGACTCGATCGTGTAACCAGCGCTGAAGCGGTCTCATATGAAGCAGGCCGAGCGGCGTCACTGCGGCTGCGGCTGCCATATGCCCCAGGAGCCTCTGAAATGTTTTGAGAGGGACCGCTGTTTTGTGTCTGAATGACTCCAGACACTTCAGCACTGACTGCGCGCGCTCGTTGGTGAGGCGGGCTGTCATACTGACCGAGTCCAGCTCCACACCGAGAAAAGAGATCCTCTGCACTGGGGAGAGTTTGCTCTTCTCTCGGTTGACCTGAAGGCCCAGATGGCTGAGGTGCCGGAGCACCAAGTCCCTCTGTTCGCACAACAGATCTCGCGAGTGAGCTATGAGAAGCCAGTCGTCGAGATAGTTGAGGATGCGAATGCCTGTCTGCCAAAGAGGGGACAGGGCAGCCTCCGCGACTTTTGTAAAGACGCGGGGAGAGAGGGAGAGGCCAAATGGAAGTACTTTGTACTGATACGCTCGACCCTCGAAAGCAAACCGTAGGAAGGGTCTGTGTCAAGGCAGGATCGAGACGTGAAAGTACGCGTCCTTCAGGTCGATGGCTGCGAACCAATCCTGGGGACGAATGCATGTTAGCATGCGCTTCGTCGTGAGCATCTTGAACGGCAGCCTGAGAAGGGACCGATTCAGGGCTCGAAGATCCAGGATGGGTCTTAACCCACCGCTCTTTTTGGGCACGATGAAGTAAGGACTGTAAAACCCTGACTTCATCTCGGCTGGAGGGACAGGCTCGGACAGAAGTGGAAAGGACGCCTCTGTACCTGGGCGGACGCCTGGCGAACTGAATCGCATAGCCGAGACTTACTATATAAGTTTTTGATCAACGATATAAATTTATCACTCAAATTGAATTTGTTTAGTGCCGCAAATAAAAATTTCCATTCTATTCTATCAAATGCCTTTTCGGCGTCAAGGGATACTATTAATGTTTGTAAGTTATTCAATTTCGAATGATTGATTATATTCAAGAGCCTACGAATATTATCTGAACTATATCTAGCTTTAACAAAACCCGTCTGATCTGGGTGAATTAAGCAGGGGAGAATTTTTTCCAGTCTGCTGGCAAGAAGTTTAGATATAATTTTAAGATCAACTGGAAGTAACGAAATTGGGCGATATGACATGCATTCTGTTGCATCTTTATCCTTTTTATGAATTAGAGTTATAATAGCAGTCTTCATTGTTTCAGGGAGATTGCCTTTCTCAAAGAAATCATTTACCATTGGCATAAAAAGGGGTTTGATTTGAGGCCAAAATGCCTTATAAAATTCAGAAGGGAATCCGTCTAACCCAGGGGTTTTCCCTGACGCCAAGGATCTGATAGCTTCTTGTACTTCTAATAAAGTGGGCCCAAATATGCCCTCTCCCCCTCCCCCAATGATGGTAAAGTTATAGAGTCCAAATATATTTGTATATTTGAATCAGAGGGATTCTCAGAATTATAAAGCTCATTATAAAATTCAGCGAAAGCTTGATTGATCAATTTGTATCATATGTCAGCTGACCATTAGAGTTACGAATTGCTTTAATTGTATGTTCCGCACGTTCCTTCTTCAACTGATGAGCTAATAATCTACTAGGTTTATTCCCAAATTCAAAATACTTCTGCTTCGTAAAAGATAGCAATTTCTTAGTTTGTTCAGTCTGTATAATATTTAATTGGTTTCTAATATCATGTAATTTTTTAAAATTATCTTCTGAAGGATGCTGTTTATGAAGATGTTCAAGTTTAGAGAGTTCTGACATTAGCCCCATCATGCGCTGCTTTGTTGCCCTTTTTCTGGCAGAAGTATAGGATATTAGGTTCCTTAGCGTCCCACATAACAGCTGGTGAAACATCCGAGGCAGCATTATCAGTTATATAATATTTGAACCATTCTTTAATATTGTTACATGCATCATTATTGTTAAGTAATGAGGAATTAAACCTCCAGTGTTTATCCCCGCTAGAAATTTTACGTTCCCAGAACGTTCTCAGAACGTCCCCACTGGTGTCAAGGACGTCCCCATAACGTTCTGAGACTGTCACGATGTGGAGTTCTTTAAAGGTTTGGGGGACGTTATTTGGAGGACCTTCACAGAATATTCAGGACGTTCTTGGGCCGTTTAGAGGACCATATTTTATTGGGAAATGTGACGTCCCCCAAACCTTGTCAGAACGTCCACGCTGGTGTCAAGGACGTCACCTAGTAACATTCCCAGGACGTTCCGAGACGGTCATGATGTGGAGTTCTTTAAAGGTTAGGGGATGTTATTTGGAGGACATTCACAGAACATTCAGGATGTTAATGGTTCGGATCTAGATTTTATAACTTGAGCCAATGAAAAATAAATAATTTGCACTAAACAATATTTCTATGAAAACTGTTTTATTAAACCTGGCATGAAAGTATATTTTTCTTGTTGAAGAAAGTCAATTAATTTAAATTTTAGTTTTGATCTAAATAAAAAGATATAGATTTAGTCAAAACAAAATTTCCCATTTAATAAATAAGATTATAAATTATTTAGAATTACTGCAACTGACATCCAGTCACAGACGAAATCAACTGAAATAAAAGGCATTAAATTTCTTAAGATCTCAGCAAAGGAGGATTAAACAACTCCACAAACAGTTTGACTTTATTTGTCATGCAGAAGTTCTTACTGAAAATTAACAGAGATTTATTTTCACAGTTTTAGTGAATTCCATTTGAAGGTTACCATTTTGGTGAATAGTGTTTGTTTTAGTTGGTCACTTGGTTGTTGACATTATACCACTGTTATTTTTTTTTTCTTTTGCTGTTGCAGTTCTGTGTTGAGAAAGCACATTAAGATCGCAGCGCAAACTAAGATAAAATGCAGTCAGGTAATGTTGGCCTCTTGATGCTGGCGAAATCTTTATGTAGTGGCTTGACTCATTGATTGTTGCATTGTTTTTTATAGTAGCTCATTGGTGTACTGATTGTGTTTTTGACCATGTGATCATATTTGTTTTGTGCTCAAAGAAGATTGGTTTGCGGCACACATAGACATGAAGAATCGCCATAAGAATCTCAATAATGGTGACAATCAACAAATATTCAGATAAACAGATCTTTGAACATCACAAAACAAGCTACTAATAAGTTGCAACACAAATAGCAAAAAATAAAGCAAAAATATATATAAATGTTTTATATATATTTTATATATATATAAAATACTAAGACAATTCAGGTGCACAATTTATTCATGTTGCAATGCATTCTGGGAGCCATTACTGAGTTTTGATTGGAGTTCCCAGAATGCACTGCAGCATGAAGCTTTTTGTTTATTGTCACCATCATTGAGCTTCATATGCTGATTCTTGATGATTGTGTGTGGTTAAACAGAACGGATGTTCAAATTAAAACATTACTTTTATCAACAATATAAAAAAATTTTCAAACAATTGCTCATAGGCTCAGATTTTGGATGAGATCAGCGTCAGGTCAGTACATGACTACATTATTGTTAATAACCAGCCAACACTACCTGATCGTGTTTTCTTTTGGCTTTTTTACCATGAGAAATGCGTTTTGCAAACACAGCGTTACAGCAACCAGAGAAAAGCTAATATTAAAAAGTCAAGGGTCAAGAGCCCAACTAAAGCACACAATGACCACATTAATGGTGACTTCAAACAAACCATTCAACATCTAAACCTCTGTTCTCAATAAAAACTTTTTTAGACATATGACAGAAATTAAGTCAAACTGGTTTGTAATGAGTGAAGCTGCTGATGCTGTTTGTGGAGTTGTTTAATCCTCCTCTGCTGAGATCTTGAGAGATTTAATCTTTTATTTCAGTTGATTTCATCTAAGGCTGTGACTGGAAGTAAGTTGTAGTAATTATAAATTGTTTTAATAAATTATTTCTTAAATGGGAATTTTTGTTTTGATTAAATCTATATCTTTTTTGTTTGGATCAAAACTAGAATTTAAATTAATTGACAAGAAAAATATACTTTCATGCCAGGTTTTATAAAATAATTTTCATAGAAATTTTGTTTAGTGCAATTTATTTATTTTTCATTGGCTCAAATTATAAAATATAAATGTGAACCATTACCCTACATTTTTTTAATTGGATGAATAAAAACATTTTTCCAATCTAATTTTTTTTAATTTGAAGAATAAAAACATTTTTTTCAATCTAATTTTTTTTCATTGGATAAATGAAAACATTTTTTCAGTGTGTTAACGTCCTAAATGTCCTCTGTGTAACGTTGTTATGTGACCACAGAATAACCAATATAGAACGTCCTCCTAAAGTCGTATAACGAACATTGAGTACCAGCACTTTCGTAACCAAAACAGGATGTTTTAGGAACGTCTCCAATGTTCTGTAAAGGTTAGGGACATTCGTCACCTTTAGAGAACTTTTAGGGAATGTTGCGAGAACGTTTCTTCCTACGTGGGATGTTGGGGTGAGCCTTGACCTATGGAGAGATTAAGATAAACTGGTGCATGATCTGATACAAGTATTGATCCGATAGTACATGCATTTACAAAGGAGATACATTCTTGAGGCAAAAGAAACATATCTATGCGGGAATATGTATTATGTCTTGTTGAATAAAATGTATAATCTCTGGTTCCAGGATTTAATTCTCTCCATATATCAACTAAACCTACTTCACTGGAGGCTACACTGTAAAAAACAACCTATAGAATCTACTCAATAAAATGAGGTAAACTGAGGTAACAATTTACACTCAGTTTGTTTGGGTATTCTATCCTATATGTCTGAGTAAAGAATACCTGAATTTATCAGCTAAGACAAACTAAAAAAAAGTAGGTGAAGTCTACACAGCAAAAAGCCCAGTGTTAAATGAACTCTCCCGGGAGTTTGAGTCCATACTCAAAAGTATTAAATTTATTAAAGACGCCTGATGTTAATAAGCAGAATCACCAAAAGGAGAAAATCTAATTTTGTAAGTTGCCATTATAGTGGTCAGTGTTAGCATTAGTTGGGCTCTTGACCCATAGCTTTTTAACATTAGCTTTTGTTCAACTGTGTAGTTAAGCTAGCCAGACAAGCCAAAGAGCAAAAGTCATGTAGTGGTGATAATTCTTTTTTTAAAATAAACTTAGTTTGAACCACTGAAGTTCTATATCCTTTATTTATTACAACTGCCTTGTGGTTTCACAGCAGCAAAAAAATGATAAAGCCTGAATTTTTTTTACAATTTTGAATGGATTTCTTACAAGCTCCTCCGATCAAAAAAAAAAAAAATTCAAAAGCTGTTCTTCTAGGCACACACATCATGAATCAACATATGAATCTCAAAAATGGTGACAAACAACATATTCAGAAACAGATCAACTCTAAACATCATGGAAATCATCAGCTCATAATTTATTCATGCCACAATGCATGATGGGAGATGTGGAGGAGTTTTGATTGGCTACAACATACGTTTTTGTTGGTCACCATTGTTGTGATTCTCATGCTGATTGTTGATGTCTGTGTGTCTAAATCTAAAAAACATATTTTTTCCGGTCAAATAATTTTCAGAAACACCTGTCTGATTAAACCAACATAAACAAAATACAACTCACTTATTCTAATCGTTACTTCATGACTTTGTCAAAGCATATTCAAAACCACAAAATCTTGTTTCTTCTGGTTTGTCTGACTGTTATAACTCAATTACAACACCCAAATAAAATCTAATATTAAGAAGTTACTGGTAAAGAGCTAAACTAATGCTAACACTGACCACTATAATGGCGACTTACAAAATTAGATTTTCTCCTTTTGGTGATTCTGTTTATTAACATCAGGCGTCTTTAATAATTTTAATACTCTTGAGTATGGACTCAAACTCCCGGGAGAGTTCATTTAACACTGGGCTTTTTGCTGTGTAGACTTCACCTACTTTTTTTTAGTTTGTCTTACCTGATAAATTCAGGTATTCTTTACTCAGACATATAGGATAGAATCTACCCAAACAAACTGAGTGTAAAATGTTACCTCAGTTTACCTCATTTTATTGAGTAGATTCTATAGGTTGTTTTTTACAGTGTAGTTTAAGGGCTTTAGAAGAGTTATGATTACACATTGAAAATATAGACCTATCCAAATTTGCATCCAAGCAACAATTGAAGTCCCCTGCTAAAAGCCCTAAAGAAGTACATTGATTGAATAAAGTAACAATATTGCTCATAATTTTGGGGGTATCTGTATTGGGAGCATAGATGTTCATTAAAGTAATTTCTTGATCATATAGAGTACCTTTAATTAATATAAATCTTCCTTCTGTGTCGCTCTGTTGTTCTCTAAATAAAAAAGGGAAATTTTTATGTATAAGTATAGCTGTTCCTCTTTTTTGAGTTGTATAACTTGAAAAAAATACTTGGCCCACCCAATCTCTCTTAAGTTTTTGATGTTCTATTTCAGACAGGTGGGTTTCCTGCAAGAAGGCAATATTAACTTTTTCTTTCTTAAGGAAAGTGAGCACTCGTTTGCGCTTAATAGGGTGGCCCAACCCTTTGACATTCCATGTTATCACTTTACAAATATTTTCCATTTTACAATAGTGCTTAGGTTACCCTGACCATCGATTTGTATACTCACAAATGAAAGATTAGATACAATGTGCTGAACCTGTTCAAACTGTAAGAACTGCAAACTAGTTCCCCGCACCCATCCACCCCCCATCCGTTTTGGCATGAGCCCTGTCCCCAAACGACAGGGCAGGCCCATAACCGAACTAACTCTGGGCATATAATAACCAGTATGATATTGCTCAATTCCCCCAGCACACAAATATACGGAAAAAAATAAAATAAATAAAAATTGTCATCTCAAAGACTAACAATGCTAAGACATTGAAAGAATATAATACTTATTCAACAAATGTATTTCCTCACAAATCAAAATTATAATTTACATGTTTTTCAGAACAATCTTTGTCAGTCTTAACAAGACATTTATACCCCAACTAGCTTATTCATTTTAATCCGATCCATATAACGTTACGACACCATAGCCAACGCTGCGATAAAACTCCTCGGCTTCTTTGGGAGATGAGAACAAGTAGATCTTTTTGTCATGAAGAATTCGCAGTTTGCAGGGTTGGATAAGAAATCCACGATACATCCCTTTATCAGCAAACAGTTTTCTGACATTGTTAAACTCCCGGCGTTGTCGCATTGTTTCGGCTGAGAAATCCTCGGAAAAGTACAGCCTGTTTCCATCGTAGGTGATTTCTCTGCGTCTTGTTGAGCGAAACACCAGCTCCTTTTCCTGAAATTTAAGGAAGCGGATGAGAACGGCCCTGTGTTGATTGGGTTTGGCTGGAGCTAGAGTCCTATGAACCCGCTCCAGAGAGAACGGTGTGTCAGGTGTCATGTCCAACCACTGAGGCAGCATGTCTTTGATAAAGTCCATGAGCGGTTTTGAGCCTTCTGCACCCTCGCGAAGACCGAAAAGTCGGAGATTCTTTCTCCAGCTGCGGTTTTCTAAATCTTCCATCTTTGCCTCCAGGAGATTCAGGCGTTTAGATGCCGAGCTGATGAAAGAGTCGGTTGTATCCAGTCGGCTTTCTGCCGCCACAATGCGGTCTTCCGCATCGTCAATTCTTTTTTCGTTGGCCGTTACCGCATTTTTAATTTCTGTCAGGTTGTTCTCTAATGTCTTGAAAAACGATGATACTTCAGTTAATCGTTTTTCAATACCGTCCAATTTAGTTCCAAGCTCCGTTCTCAGTGATTTCAATTTAGGTAACACGTCTGATGTATCCGCCATGACAGCCAGATCAGGATCGGCCTGAGCTTTCTGTTTTTCCGCGCCTGTTCTACGAGCTCTAGTAAAAATGTCACACTGTTTTGGAGCAAGATGTTTAGACATACTCAGATTATTAATTTCGATCGGAGTTAGTTAACTTAGTTAGTTTGTGTGCGGGTTGTCGGAGCAAATCAATCAACCAGCCATCCTCGCCAGAGCCACGTGACCCCCCTATTTCACTGTTTCTAAAACATACAACATGTTTTGAATGATTGTTCATATACATAAATACGCACTACTTTAACGACAAGACAATGTGATGTAGCTGTCATGTTGAAAAAAAATAAATAAATAAAGAACAGCACTGAACACAGCAATCATTGTCCCCTCCACCATGTTTAAAGTTTATGGCCCGCCTACTCAAGTATCAAAATAATCTCAGTGTTTTACAGCAAATACAACTTGAGGCCACTCCTGTCCAGTCTCTGATTAGGAAACTCGTATTTACGATAATTCCAAATACAAGAAAAGGCAGCATTAGTCTATTCCAATCTTCAAGATTTCAAAATGCTTTCAGCTTTCTATGCTTTCTAAAGCCAACATCAAATTTTGTTTTGACAAAATTTGTATTTAATCTAGATACATTTGGAATTTTACCGCACACAGCTTACAGCTTCACTGCCAGTTTCCAAATAGTTTAAGTAAAAGTAATTCAAGGAGAAGTCAACTTCCAGAACAACAATTTACAAATAATGTACTCACCCTCTTGTCATCCAAGATGTTCATGTCTTTCTGTCTTCAGTCGTAAAGAAATTATGGTTTTTGAGGAAAACATTTCAGGATTTTTCTTCATATAATGGCCTTCAATTGTGCCCCTGATTTTGAACTTTCAAAATGTAGTTTTGAATGCAGCTTCAAAAGGCTCTAAATGATCCCAGCCAAGGAAGAAGGGTCTTATCTAGCAAAACGATCGGTCATTTTTTTCGAAAAGTAAAAAAACTGTATACTTTTTAAGCACAAAAGCTCGTGTAGCACAGGCTCTGAGAAGCGCGTTCACGTCACTACATACTATTGAATCACATCGAAAGGCCACGCAGAGCGTAGGCAGAACCACAGACCCAGTGTTTACAAAGCAAACATGCAAAGACTAAGAATGTGCAAGTAAGTCAAACGCTGTTTACAAACAAAAAGCTACAACAATGTCGGACGACTCTGAAGTTGTAGGAGATAATAAGATGGAGTTTTTCGCCATTCTCTACCTTTTTGAGCCGGAATACACAGACGATGAACTTAGACGTGATTCATACTAGTGATGGGAAGTTCGGATCATTTTAGAGACTCAGACCTTTGAGTCTCGTTCAGCAAAATGAACAAATCTTTTTTCGAGTCATTTCGTTCATTTTAGCAAAATATATTTAAAATGTTACCTGTTACTTCCCTAACACATCTACTGCTTACACAAATGTTGATCACACTACAAACAAGACAAAACTGGGTAACACTTTATTTTGATGGTCCCTATTGAACATTCTGTGGACAATAAATAACATTGCATCTACATGTCAACTAACTCTTATTAGAGTATTAGTAGACTGTCTGCTTAATATCTGCCAACTCTTTATTGTGATGGTCTTTCAACAGACATTATACTGACTATAAGTAACTTTGCAAGTACATGTCAACTCAATCTAACCCTAACCCTACCAATCTAATAATACTCTACTAACACTCTAGTGAGAGTTAGTAAATATGTAGGTGTAACATATATTATAGTCAACAGAATATGTTAAAGGGACCATCAAAATAAAGTGAAACCCAAAACTGTAATGCTATAAGAAACAGAAAAGATTATTTAATTGTTTACCTGGGTCTTTAGTCTATAATTAGCTCACCTCATCTCTTATCTGAGACGTTTTCAGGTTTGAGTCGTTTGTTCATCACGTGACAGCCCCATAAGATGAACGAACAACTCGAAAAACCCAAAGACTCAAAACTGGTGAACTAATTCCAGCGCAGAAAACTAATAGGATGTTGTGCATGCACGACTGAACAAATCACTCCCCGAGATGACTCGTTCTTCCCAAGTCACATTAAAGATTGATTCAAAATTAAAGAATCATTCAAGAACGCACATCCCAGAGCCTGTGCTACACAAGCTTTCGTGCTTAAAAAGTATACAAATTTTTATTATTGTGCCCCCCGGCACAATAATAAAACTGAAGTCCATTATATGAAGAAAAATCCTGAAATGTTTTCCTCAAAAACCATAATTTCTTTACAACTGAAGACAGAAAGACATGAACATCTTGGATGACAAGGGGGTGAGTAAATTTTTTGTAAATTGTTGTTCTGGAAGTGGAACATTTAAATTTATGCTTCACACTTTGCCAATTCATGCAAAATTTAGGAAATGAATACTAATAATATATTTATAAATATGTTTTATATTATCTGGGATTGTCTGTTATTTCTGTGGTTATGATTTTTGTTCAGTGACAACAGCAAAATTGTTTAATATTGGTTTAATATTTAATTTCTGTATTTAAACAGGTGTTTCATTACTCCTTCTGGAACCAAAACATTCAGGTAATTAGAATCATGTATTGACAGTTATTGACAAAGAATATTACTTTAAATAAGTATTATGTGTCTAATTCTGAGCATTCATCAATGTTTAAATTTGCCATTCAGAACATGGAAAATCAAGACCCTGCTGTTGTTGATGCAATAAAGGCATCGGGCGAGTCCACTCTGGAAAAGGCTACAGCAAAAGCTAAAATTAAAATGGACCAGTTTTTTAATATCTCACTTAACGTCGCTGTGACTGGAAACACAGGATCAGGAAAGTCTTCCTTTGTAAATGCGCTTAGAGGTCTAAAGGATGACGATGTTGGAGCAGCACCTACTGGAGTCACAGAAACTACAATGGAGCCCGTCATGTATGAACATCCTGAAATGCCAAATGTGAAGATCTGGGACCTGCCTGGCATAGGAAGCCCAAACTTCAAAGCAAAAAAATACCTGAAAGATGTCAAGTTTGACACCTATGATTTCTTCATTATCCTTACCTCAGTGAGGTTCATGGAGAATGACATCATGCTGGCTAAAGAAATAAGAAAACAGAAGAAAGGCTTTTACTTTGTTCGTTCCAAGATTGACAATGACATCTCTTCAGAGAAAAAGAAAAAAGGATTTGATGAGCAGAAAGTTCTTTCCATAATAAGAGAGGATTGTCAGAAAAACCTGAAAGAACTGGGAGACCCCAAAGTTTTCTTGATATCGTCTCATGATTTGGAGGAGTATGATTTTGAATCACTTCAAAACATTCTTGAAGATGAGCTTCCAGAACACAAGAAGTATGCTCTTCTACAATCCTGGCCAGTGTGTTCTGCTGCATCTCTTGAGAAGAAGATCAGTATGTTTAAACGGATGATCTGGGCTGCATCTCTTGCCTCTGCCGGTGTAGCAGTCGTCCCTTTGCCTGGCCTATCAGCAGCATGTGATCTAGGCATTGTCGTGCTTTTTGTCTCAAGGTGCTATTATGCATTTGGTTTAGATGAAAGATCACTGACAAGGCTTTCAGAAAAAGTTAGCAAACCCCACCTCAAAGATCTGCCTAAATCTAAATTAGTTACTGCCATCCGAGAAAAAGCACAGACCAGATTGCAAGTGTCTGCTGCGGTTGCTACCATTGCTACTGTTGAATATTTTTTGAGTCTCCTTCCAGGTTTAGGCAGTGCTGCTGCTGCAGGAATATCTTTTGCTACCACTCAGTACCTCTTAAGAGAAGGACTAAATGATCTGGCAAATACGGCTCGAGAAATCAGAAAAGCAGCTGGACTTGCTTCTGTTCACTAATCTGTGTTCTGTAAAGCATGTAAGCATTTCTGCCTCTGTCACTGAGTAAATCAGATGATATATATTACATATATTACAATTGTGTGTTGATATAGAGAAAAAAAAAAAAAAACTTTCTTCATAATATTAAAATAAATGATTATAATGTCCATGCAAACTATATACTGAAATATATGATCACTTTAATTTGTTGCTGCACTTTTTAAATTGTATCCATTGCTGTATTTTCCTGTTGCTTTCATTGATTCTTTTTGAATTACACATACAATCATCTTTGTTTCATACATCATTAAAAATACTTGTAATTAGATTTTCTGTGGTAAATGCCAAAAAAACTTTACTTTTAAATGTAACTTTGTTTTCATTGATGAAATCAGGAGTTGTATTTCAATATCACATATAACCATGTATAATGTTTCATACATAACAAAATACAAAATGTGTTTTGTGTACTGGCTTTTTGTAATAACTGTTTGTATATGCAGTTTAACTATGCTCCTAAAATTTATTTGATTTTATTTTGTTTTTATATTTTGCCTAAATCCACTTCTTAAATATAGTAAAAGTTTTGACTGATAAACTACTTACTGTACAAATATACTTACTACAGCATCAGCCACTTCATTAGAATACTCATTAACATGAAATCGATCACATGGCAGCAACTCAACGCATTTAGGCACAAAGACATGCTCAAGACAATCTGCTAAAACTGAGTATCAGAAAGGGGAAGTAAAGTGATTTAAGGGACTTTGAACATTGCTTGGTTGTAGATGCCATATGGCTGGTCTGAGTATTTTAGAAACATCTCAGGTAACTCACGTGACCATTGTTCCCTGAAAACAGAGAATGAGACATTGCGTCTTTGCTTTGATACGACGGGACCTTTCTCTGAAATGCTGAAGCCTAAAGGAATCACACTATTGTGATTGACATAAGCTTAAGCAATGTCTCATTCCCTCCTCTCAGGGAACCATAATTCCCAAAGCATTCCCTTTTGAGTTCAGTCTCTTGTCAGTGCATCATCACTTTGACGTGACGGGGAACGTATACAATCTAAAGTGTAAAGGAACACACAGCACATGTAAACAGGTTTAACCGCCACGCACCCCTAGGTCTAACAGACCTAGATGAAACACCGCAGCCAGCCTGTTGGCAAACAGCCAAGACAGCGCTGGCACCTTCAGCGCAGAGTGTAAAGTATTAGTGTCTTACACAACAACATATCGGTGCATTTATAACACAATCAGCCTGGACAAGCAGGTTGACGTATACAATTAGGACTGTCACTAGGGATGCACCAATACCATTTTTTAAGACTGAGTACGAGTACCGATTTTTTTCCTATTACTCACCGATACTGATTCTGATACCATTTTTTTGGGATGGGGCAGTTTTCCAAGTGATGACACAGCGAGGTTAATAATTTTAGGACAGCTTCTCTGTAATTATGAACAACTGTAACTCAAACCATTTTTTTCTGCTTGACACAGGGTTGTTAAAGTACAAACAATTTTCACAGTATCTAATAATTTCCATAACCAAACCAAGGGCATAATAAAATATTATAAAAAAAAATGCAAAGAGACTCCAGGACACAAACATGGACTTTTGCCACTGAAAGACCTACAGGGCTAAGACACCGGAACAGAAATTGCACATAGATCAGGCACAAAATGTGAAGTATTTCAGAAGGTGGGTTTAATGTTTTTTTTGTTTTTTTTAAGGAGCATTACAGAATCCTAATGAAACTAATAAATCATAACTAAATTTTATTTATAATAAATTAAATAGTGTAGTGTGCACAAGCGTAACTTTATTATTTTGATTTTGGCAGATAACATGAACTTGTTTTGAGTTATGCCTATGCAACACAGGGACAGGAAGCAGAAGAAAGAGAAAGTGAAGAAGAGCAAAACATTGCTGAGAAGGGGGCAAGATGAAAGCATGCAATGAATGAAATAGAAGGTAGAGAGGGAGAAAACAGAGAACAATGGCCAAAAAAAAAAAAGAAAAAAAAAAGCCAATACAAAACAAAGCATCATCTTTGCCCTAAATGAAGGAAAGGCTACAAACTCATCCCAGCAGTTGGGAGCCATGCTTGGGCGACATGTCAACCTAGACAAAAGTGAAAATGTTTCCAGTGCCGAGGCAGAGGTTGGAAAGGAAGTTGCTTTCCACATTTGGATATTTTAAGTTTCTTGCTTACTCATCTGTTCACTTTTACAGGAATACACTTTACACTCTCCAGTGCTTGCTGAGGGAAAAAAACTGGGAGAAGAATCATGTTTTAATCTGCTTAACTATACCTTTAGACCACAAGTTGTACATGTTGTCATCTCATTTTTAATCAGTCATCTAAGGTAGAGATACATTAAGCCAGTAAACACAATAACAAATTGTTTTTAAGTTGCAGCTAATATTGTGATTTCAAATAATACATTTAATTGATTCCAATATACAATAACATATCATTATTGTTTTGCCTGTGTGGACTCTACCAAGTGTTTTCCCTGTTTTCATTGCCCTGTTTCATTGTTTTTTTTGTTTAATGCCATTGCAATTTTCTTGTTTCTGTGTTATTTTTTTCATTGTTTTGTTTCATTTGTTACTTTGGACTGCCCACTGGTATTTCTGACCCTTCTGCCTGTTTATTGACTTTGCCTGTCTGACTACGGTCTGTTAAATAAAGCTTGCAATTGGATCTATTCACGCTTCAGACGAGTCCCGTTACAATACTCATTGGCTGTGTTCGAAACCGCATACTTCCATACTATATAGTAGGCAAAAAGCAGTAGGCGAGCAAAACAGTATGTTTAAATCTTTAGTGTTCATAAAAGAGTAGGCGAAAATTGGTAGGCGAGTGCACTAATAGGTTGTTTGCACATGACGTCATTGCTGTGGCGCGAAATGCAGCTGGAGGGCAGGAAGTGATATTTCTCCATAGGAATCACTAGCAGAAACTCAAAAATGCCTATGTTTTGTGTTGTTTATGGATGCTCAAATCGGTCAAACCGAGAAACCACAAAGTATATTTTATCATGTATGAAAATTTTCTGTTCATAAGAGCGGAAAGGCAAGAAATTGACTGAAAAGCGCAGGAAAAAGTGGCTTGTAAACCTCCGTCTGTGGTCATGAGGAGAGTCGGATAATGCTCGTGTGTGCAAATGGTTAAGAAAAGATGTAATAATATGTTAAGATATTAATAAAGAAATATATAAATATATACAGGGTGAGACAGTGAGAATTCACCTAATGCTAAACACCACACGTAGACACAGTGCAAGATATTATATTAGTTTCGAGAGCGTCATTGATTATAACAGAACATTGTGAGATTGCAATAAACTGAAGTGAGTGACAGCTTTTTAGTGACTATGGAAGCGCTATTTGCTTGCTTTCTATGATCAGTTCGGAATTTGAATAAAAGTTTCGCTTTACGTGCCGCTAACAGGACCAATAGCGAAAAGTTATTACTGTACAAAAGAAACGTATAGAGAAACGAAAGTCTGTACTGTACAAGCGAAACGTATAAACAGAAAATCACAACATATGTTGGATGTGATCCTTATGTTATGAAGAGGAGTGATTTTTCAACTAAATTGAAATAGCTGCCTCAGTTGCCTGTAATCAAGGCGGTACGCAACTAAGCCTGATAGCAAAAAAACTCTTTTGAAAGTGATTCCCACATTTATATGAAGGATGCAGGATATATTTTTTTCAAATTCTGAATTGATTATAGCCTAGAAAGTGAGCAGATAGTGCTTTCATATAGTCACTAAAAAGCTGTCACTCACTTCAATGTATCGCAATCTCACAAGGTTCAATTGTAATCAACTGCAAATATAATATCTTATTTGCATTGTATGTACGTGTGGCCTTTATCATTGCATGAATTCTCACTGTCTCACCCTGTATCTATTTATATATTTCTTTATATCTTAATATTATTAATCTTTTATTAACCATTCGCACACACAAGCATTATCTGACTCTCCTCCTGACCGCAGACGCAGGTTTACAAGCCATTTTTCCCCATTTTTTTCAGTCAATTTCTTGCCTTTTCCACCTTATGCAACAGCAAATGTTCATACACGATATGAAATAAAATTTCTCGATTTGACTGATTTCCATAAACAACTGAAAACACAGTCATTTTGAGATTCTGCTATTGATTCCTATAGAGAAAAATCACTTCCTGCCCTCCAGCTGCATTTCGCGCGTCCTCGGAATCACGTGATTGCAAACAACCTATTCTCGCGAGATTCAGACGAACGTATACTTAATTTGCGTTCAAATATGCGTACTTACCTACTATATAATAGGAAAAAAGAGTACGTGAAGAAAGAAGTACGTTCGAAACCTCAGTATTCATAAAAGAGTAGGCGAGAAATCCCCGGATGTCCTACTGCTTCAGACCAGATTCTGGAGTGTGCATCCGATGGACACTTTCCTATCCCAGAAGCCCACGGGAGATCAATACGTCATAAAGAAGAAGAGGAAGAGGATTCGTCATAATCAAATGTTTCAAATTAAAAAATGGACGCGGGTGTTTTCAAATGTGAGTATTAGAAACCAATAACACCGTTCCTTCTGTTTGTTGAGATTCTGTAAACTTCAATTGTTGCAGGTGTAAAGACGCTACATAGCGTAGTAACGTTATATTTCTGATTTGTTTTATGTATAGCTAACAGGGAAGCTCTAGTAAGCACACGTACGTCTCTAGAGTGATTATACATGTATGATACACCATATATATCTTAAAGATGATTACCAAATGTATACTTAACATCTGACAGTAAAATCTTAGATAAGTTTTGCAGATGAGCACATGTGAGTGATGTATGTGTGCTATTATGCAGTTAGCATCACTGCTTACTAGGGATGCACGATATTATCGGACTGATATCGGAATCGGCCGATAATGACTTCAAATGTAAATATCGGCATCGGCCCGATATGAAAAATTATGCCGATATGTTTTGCCGATAAGATGAATATGTTAACTCACGTGCTAAGGGTGTGCTAGGGATTAGATCACGTCAGCAGTGTGGCTCATTCTTGAAGCAAAGTTTTGACTGAATGAGGAGTAGATTCACTGTTTTGTATCGCTGCATTTAAACTGAGAATACACATACAGAATGATGCATAGCAATAGCACGTGCAGTGGCAGCAGCGGCTATAGGAGAAAGCGCGCCGTTGTTCCATTTGGGATAATTTACTGTTGCCTGTTTCATATCCAGTCACTAGATCGCTAAATGCACATTTTAAATGGTTTTATGGTGCTCTTTGTTGTATTTTGAAACCCAATGGCTGTGTTTGCACATGACATGATCTGCATTTAAAATAAAAAGTAACTAGATAAAAAAGTTTGTCAAGACAAACTTTAAGTTGGCTTGAGAAAGCCGGACCAGAAAGTTTGAAAAGTTTAAAAAGTCTGAAAAGTTTGAAAAGTTTAAAAAGTTTGAAAAGTTTGAAAAGTTAAGAAGTTTGAAAAGTTTAAATAGTTTAAGAAGTTTTAAGTTTGGATAGTTTTCAGTCTGATATATTTAGAAGTTTTAAAGTTTGAATGTAGTCTGTCAGATAAATAGATAGATAGTATTGGTCAGATTGTCAATCGACGGAAAGATAGATAGAGGATTCTAACATTATTACCAAGTTACTAGCATGTTGCTAGCATGTTTCTAGCATGACTAGCATTTCACTAGCATGTTTCTAACATGATTAGCATGTCGTTAGCATGTTCCTAGCATGACTAGCAAAGTTGCTAGCATGTTTCTAACATGATTAGCAAAGTTGCTAGCATGTTTCTAGCATGACTAGCATGTCACTAGCATGTTTCTAACATGATTAGCAAAGTTGCTAGCATGTTTCTAGCATGACTAGCATGTCGCTAGCATGTTTCTATCATGATTAGCATGTCGCTAGCATGTTTCTAGCATGATTAGCAAAGTTGCTAGCATGTTTCTAGCATGATTAACATGTTGCTAGCACATTTCTAGCATTATTAGCATGTTTCTAGCATGACTAGCATGTCGCTAACATGTTTCTTGTATGACTAGTATGTCGGTAGCATGTTTCTAGCATGATTAGCATGTCGCTAGCATGTTTGTAGCATGATTAGCAAAGTTGCTAGCATGTTTCTAGCATGACTAGCATGTCGCTAGCATGTTTCTAACATGACTAACATGTCGCTAGCATGTTTCTAGCATGATTAGCATGTCACTAGCATGGTGCTAGCATGATTAGCAAAGTTGCTAGCATGTTTCTAGCATGACTAGCATGTCGCTAGCATGTTTCTAACATGATTAGCATGTCACTAGCATGGTGCTAGCATGATTCGCAAAGTTGCTAGCATGTTTCTAACATGATTAGCAAAGTTGCTAGCATTTTTCTAGCATGACTAGCATGTCACTAGCATGTTTCTAACGTGATTAGCATGTCACTAGCATGTTTCTAACATGACTAGCATGTCGCTAGCATGTTTCTAGCATGATT